>PPOL03000085.1:0-41746 GCA_003708905.3 Monosporozyma siamensis
TAATAAACCTAATATGAATATTCATAACCATAAAACAGAATATAGATAAATTAACTCATATAACTTATGCAGTTATAAAGTCTTGAGATTGAACAACAATAAAACAGATAATGAAGATAACCAATAGTAGTAATACTAGTGGTTGTAACAGAACCAGTAACAATAGTTATACGGTTGAGTAAGCATTACATCAAATGATCGTATAACGAGTAAGCATAGTACTAATAACTATTAGTACTAATAATCAAAAATAATAATAACAATATAAGTAGTAACCAGTAATACCATTACTAGCTAGTTAGTATGGCTAGTAACATAATCGGATAATAGAGAAGCTAATAACCTAATAACCTAATAGTAGATAACAATAAAGATTTAACTTAGAACTTTACTATTGTATTCAGAGTTCATGTGGCTGTAGCAGTTAGGAGTTTTCACAATAATAGACGTTCTTGTAATGAGTTTTACTTTGTAAGAAAAACTCAGAATGCGGGGAACAGTTCGGGGATAATTAGCAACTGAAGAAAAATGATTAACTAAGATCCGTGCACCAAATAGGTATGATTGATTTAAACCTTTAAATCAATCTTGAGTTACAACATTACTACATGACAGATTGCCTCTTTAGCTTAGTGGTAGAGCGTTGCACTTGTAATGCAAAGGTCGCTAGTTCAATTCTGGCAAGTGGCATTTCTTTTTTTAATTTTTTGGCCCTGCTCCCAGTAAAACGGGCCATAACCAGATCATCGCAACCATGTCATAGCAATCTCTTAACGAATCACATAACGCCTCATTTAATTGCTTTCACCACTAGCAAACATTGAACCACATTGGAAATTTCACTGCAACAACTTTTTTCACTGCGTTTCTGCCAAAAAAACTGCGTCTGACTCAAAAAAAACGTTTTTCTTTGACGCGCAGACGCTGTCAATTTTCCAATTTTCTGCAATTTTTTTCTCTTCTAAAATTTTCCACTTTCTGAAATTTATTGAAAAATTTCAATGTATACAGATTTTTAGATCCATCACTAAAAATTAGTGTTTTATTATATACCTTATACACTTGTTATAGTGACTAAGTTAACTACAGCACACTGTGGTTTTCTTTCTTTCAATCTTTTTTATTTATTTCGCTTCTTTCCATCTCTCTTTCTCTCTTTGTCATTTGATTTTAAAAGTCCCGATAAGTGAAACTATTTTATAAGATAATAATAACAATAATTAATAATGAATAGTGTAAAAAGAAGAGCCTCAACTTCCGTTTCTAAAGATGACTCCGATGTGAAACAGTTGAAGAGGGATACAGTTGAAAAAGACATTGAAGTGGATAAACTTGCCCCAAAAAATAATGAAAGTGAAAGTGATAATAGCGATGACGATGATGAAGATGAAGACAAACAAAAGACTCAAACGAAGACTAATACTACTGCTCAAGATATCCATATAGCGAGAGAAACTGCAGAATTATTCAAATCTAATATTTTTAAATTACAAATTGATGAATTATTAGAACAAGTTAAATTAAATAATAAACATATTTTAAAAGTCGAAAAATTCTTACATAAATTATATGATATGATACAACAAGTTCCTGAATCTTCTGATTTATCATTAATTGAATTACAATCTTTTTTCAAAGATAAAATTGTCGCAGTTCCATTTGTAGATCCAAAACCAAATGCCAATAATACAAACTATAAATTTAAATATTTGAAACCTGATGTGTCCTTAGTTGGTTCCTTTGCATTAAAGACTGGTATTTATCAACCACAAGGTTCTTCCATCGATATCTTATTAACCATGCCATCTGAATTATTTTCCAAAAAAGATTTCTTAAATTTTAGATGTCTTCATAAGAGAAGTGCCTATTTAGGTTGGTTCACTCATCATTTATCCATCTTATTTCAAAAGGAGAAATTGGATACTTTTTTAAAATTGGAATACAAATATTTAAATAATGATTCTTTATTACCAATCTTAAAAATTTATTGTGAACCACCACAAGATGATAAAAATATTCACGATTATAACTTTAGTAAGACTAAATTCTCTATTAATTTAATCATTGGGTTCTCAGAAAAGGTCTTTGAATCTAAGAAATTATTACCAAATAAAAATTGTATTAGAATAGCACAAGATGAGCCAAATTCTGAGCCATCAACTTTACCTGCCACGCCATTATACAATTTTGCCGTGTTATCCTCAACTACATATGAATCATATTTGAAATATCTCTATAAGACTAAGAAATCTACTGAATCCTTTAAAGAAGCGTCTATCTTAGGTAGACTATGGTTACAACAACGTGGTTTCACATCCAAATATGGATCATTAGGTGGTTTTGGTACTTTTGAATTCACTACTTTAATGGCTGCATTATTAAATGGTGGTGGTGTTAACGGTAATAAGATTCTTTTACATGGGTTTTCATCCTATCAATTATTTAGAGGTGTTATTAAATTTTTGGCTACTATGGATCTTTGTAATGATGGTCATTTACAATTTCATTCAGATATTAATTATACTGATGCTGTCTCCAAGTATGTTGGAGAAGGGTTCCAAACTCCAACTCTATTTGATAAGACTACAAAGGTTAATATATTGACCAAGATGACGGTTAATTCATACCAAATTTTGAAAGAATATGCAAAGATGACTTTGAAAATGTTGAATAATGTCGTACAGGATCAATTCGCTAATATCTTCTTAATTAATATTAATAAATTCGATCATATCAAATATGATTTATGTTACGATTTAGAATTGCCATTAGGTGATAATAACAGCACTGATATTAATAAGATTTTGACTTCTAAATTTACACCAAATGAAAAGATAAAATTCATCTCCATTGAAAATTTCCTGGCTAATAAGATTACTTCCGTATTGAATTATGGGTTAGGTGATAGAATTAATGCCATTGAAGTGGAATTGGTCGGACAAAAGGAACAATTTTCTATAAAGAAGAGAAAAGTTTATTCTAATGAAGGTGGTCATTCTTTAAATTTCAAGTATGTTAGAGTTAAGATCTTAGTTAATCCAAATGAAAGTGAAAAATTAGTGACAAGAGGTCCATTACACTCAGAGGATATTACTTCTGAAGCAGCAATTTTTAAATCGTTTTGGGGTCCAAAATCATCTCTTCGTAGATTTAAAGATGGGTCCATTGTTCATTCTTGTGTTTGGACAACTTCATCTACTGAACCAATAATATCATCTATTGTGGATTTTGTACTAAAGAGACATGTCACTGAAAATATGCGTATCATTAATAATATTACTAAACAATTCCAAGAATTGATCCCATTGCCTAATTTGGCTGCTAGTAAGACTACATCAATTTTAAACTTAACAAGTTATTATAATTTGAAAAAATCATTTGATGATTTATACAAAGTGGTCTTTAAAATGTCATTACCATTATCTGTTAAATCTATCTTACCTATTGGTTCTGCATTCAGATATACATCTTTATGTCAACCTGTTCCATTTGCATATTCTAACCCTGACTTCTTTCAAGATGTTATTATTGAATTTGAAACTTCTCAAAAATGGCCAGATGAAATTACTTCTTTAGAAAAGGCCAAGACTGCATTCTTATTAAAAATTCAAGAACAATTAGAAGCTGAACATGGTACTCAATATAAATCATATTTCACTAGAGATGAATCTGTTCCATTTAATTTAGATATCACCACTCTAAACATCTTAACCCCAGAAGGTTACGGATTTAAATTTAGAGTGTTGACAGAACGTGATGAAGTGTTATATCTAAGAGCCATTTCTAATGCAAGAAATGATATTAAACCATTATTAGAAGATACCTTTTTGAAATTTACTGCCAAATATTTAGCCTCAGTAAAACATACAAGAACCATTGAAAATATTTCACATTCATATCAATTATATTCTCCTGTAGTAAGGCTATTCAAGAAATGGTTAGATGCTCATCTTTTATTGGGACATTTAACGGATGAATTGGTTGAACTTATTGCTATAAAACCATTCGTTGATGCTGCTCCATATCATATTCCAGGATCTGTAGAAAATGGGTTTTTAAAAGTATTAAGATTTATTAGTCAATGGAATTGGAAAGATGAACCTTTAATATTGGATTTAATTAAACCAGAAGATGAATTAGAAACCGGATTTGAAACAAGTATTGGTGGTTCCGAGGTCGATGCTGATACTATGAAGAAATTATCTGAAAAATTAACTCTAGCTCAATTCAAGGGTATTCAAACCAATTTTGGTAATTTAAGAAAGAGTGATCCAAATGGGCTACGTTTACAATATTTCGTGGCTTCAAAGAATGATCCAAGTGGTATTCTTTATTCAAGTAATATTCCATTAGCCATTGCAACAAGGTTAACTGCTTTATCTAAGATTGCTATGAATTTAATCCAAAGTCATGGTTTAAATAAACAAACCATGGACTTATTGTTTACACCAGGTTTAAATGATTACGATTTCGTGGTTAAATTAAAGAATCCAATCTCTTTAAGACATTCCTCAGGTGTTATAGATAACTCAGAGTTCAGAAATATAAGTAGTAGCAGTGCGCCAACTTCGTTCCCTGATGATGTCGCAGAATTAAGTGAGAAAATGGATCCAACTTATCAATTAGTGAAATACTTAAACATGAAGTACAAGAACAGTTTAATTTTCTCTAGTCATAGATATATTGGTGTAAATGGTGGCGATAAAGGTGATAGAAATGTCATTACTGGTTTAATAAAACCACATTTTAAGAAACAACAAAAATTCAAAGTTAATATTGATGGTAATATTAAACCTATTGATAAAGAAAATGTTGAACTAAATAAAGATGCATTATTCCATGAAATTGCAGCCTTTTCAAGTGAATTGGTTGTTGATTTCCAAAGCAAATAAAGACATATAAATTGAAATTTTTTTTATAAACAAAACCTTCCGTTTCTACTTATCATGTAGAAACTTTTATATACGCTTGTATATATGTTGTATATTACACTTATAAACATTATGTTGTTTATAGAATTACTTATCTTGTTCTTTCTTAATAAAGAGTGTTTTGTCACTTTTTGTAAGCTCATCGAAAAATTTCGTGCAAAGAAAATAAGATAGTGGGAAAGGAAAAGATTATCAAGGTTCAAATAAATTCAGTGTAGAGCAACTAGGTGGTTACTTTAACTTTACCGATATTATATTGATGTCTGATATAGAAGAAGATTATTTGAATGATTTAGATGAAGATTTTGATGAAGTTTCTAACTCTGAAGAAGAACAAGAAGATGATAGCATTATTCTTGACAAGTTAGAACAATCTCAAATATCTAATCTAAATAATGAACAGGCGACATTAAACTCCTTCTTCGAAAAGAATGATATAAGTGCATATTTTAAAGAACTTAAGCTGTTATGCCAATCAAACGAAAAAAACCCTCATGAGATTGAAAACCCAAAGGAACTTAGCTACATTGCCCATGAGCTTGGCCATATCAATAAAATGCTGGGAAATGAAGACAAAATTGATTTTGTTAATCTTCTCCCCATTCTCAACGAATTATTGACTTTTATAAGAAATGATATCGAATCTTTACATTCATATCTAATTGCTCAATACCAGAGAAAGTTCCCAGAGTTAGAATCACTATTTCCAAATTTTATATCATATGCCAACTGCTTAAAAGTATTGGAATCAGCTGAAGATTATAATGATGCCAATCTCACTAATTTATTAACAAATCAGACCTCTCTAACAAAGGAACAGATCATGGTGCTTACTATGACCATGAAAACTGGTTTTAAAAGAAATCTTACTATGTCAACTACCGCTAAGGATAATTTGTTAGAAGCAGTTTCCTTAACAAATCAATTATCTGAGATTAGCGGCGTTATTAATAATTTTCTGAATGTTAATGTTCATTTAATTGCACCTAATTTGACTGCATTAATAGGACCCAAAGTAGCTTCTTTATTGATTGGGCATGCAGGTGGTATATTAGCCTTAAGTGAAATCCCAAGTTGTAATTTAGCTTCTATTGGTAAGAATAAATATCAATCCCATACACAACAAACTAATATTGCTGGTGTTAGACAAGAAGGCTATATATATAACTCGGAATTGATTCAAAGTCAAGATATTGGCTCTCATAAGCAAATGCTTCGAATGACTTGTGCCAAAGTTGCACTTGCTGCTCGTGTAGATGCTGGTCAGAACGTAACTAATCTCGACAGATCTATTGAAAGGAATGATTCCTTTGGTATTAAATGCAGAGAAGAGATTGTTAAAAAGATCAGAAAGTTAAATGAAAACCCTACTGCAACCAATTCAAAAGCTCTACCAATACCAGAAGATAAACCGAAGAAGAAGAGAGCTGGTAGGAAATTTAGGAAATATAAAGAACAATTTAAGATGTCACATTTACGTCAATTACAAAATCGTGTTGAATTTGGTAAACAAGAGGCTACTGTCTTGGACTCTTTTGGGGAAGAGATTGGCTTAGGGATGAGTAGGACATCTTTGGGTGTTGGTGGGGAGTCCCCAAGAGGTGTTAGTGGTAAAGTAAATAACAGTGCTAAACTAACTAAAGTTATGAAATCACGTATTAAGGAGGCAAATGAACAGTCAAATGAATTTGTGTTGAACTTGGCAAATGATTCCTCGATCTTGTCAGATTCCACTCCATTATCTGCTGCTAAAAGAGCAAAAACTACCAAATCAAATGAGTGGTACACCCGTCATTTATAGATCTGAATCCCCAGAAAAAAAATAATATTCCTTATTAATCCACCAAAGCCTGCAAGAACGAACATTTAGGATAAACAGTATGTAGCCAACATAATGATGTGCAATAGTATACATATTTTATAGACCATATATAAAGTTCAATATTTTACCCAATCGGGAAATTACATAAACATCTCTCGAAGGATCAAGTTTGCAAAAAAAAAAGTTAAATTTGATCTTCACAAATTCAAGCCAATCTTGTTTAAATAATTTAACCTCAAGAAACAATCCGTATATTGCAACAAAGTGTACTTACATATTAGCTAATATATATAATTAGATTTATAATTGGGATCAGGCAACTTTGAAAGCTTAATAAATTACTGAATCAAAAATGTTTTCAAGAACCGATAAAAATGTGGATATGTTGGCTGGTGATATCAGTCAATTGAGTTTTGATTCCCCATCCAGCAAACTAGCTTACAACTCCAATAATATGACTCCATTAAGACAGAGAGATAATAATAATAATCGATTTGGTGTGGGTGGAGGTGTTAATATGAGCACCCCAACTCCCTCCCCAACGAAATCTACCAACTATGATCTAGATAATGATACTTCTGCAATGATGGTTGATGATGACAGCAAAGCTGATATAACTAATTCTCCTAAGAAATTACCGATGGATTTTTATAAGAAGGCATCCTCAAATAAAACACAGAGAC
Source organism: Monosporozyma siamensis (assembly GCA_003708905.3). Taxonomy (NCBI): domain Eukaryota; kingdom Fungi; phylum Ascomycota; class Saccharomycetes; order Saccharomycetales; family Saccharomycetaceae; genus Monosporozyma; species Monosporozyma siamensis. The sequence goes on from PPOL03000085.1 coordinate 7,437, forward strand.
TTGTCAGTGTTTGTAAGTTGTATTTCCTCGACTATTACTGTGATATGTTTGATTACGTCATTAGTAGAAGACAAAGAACCAAGAAGGTTATGGAGTATATTGAACAACAAAAAGTTCTTAATAATGTTCCTGTCGATACTTTAAATAACGAATGGTTTGGATATTTACAAAAGGAACATGAAGTGCTAAGAAAAAGGAGGTTAAAACCAAAACATAAAGATTTTGAAATGATTACACAAGTCGGTCAAGGTGGGTATGGTCAAGTGTATCTAGCTAGAAAAAGAGATACAAAGGAAGTCTGTGCTTTAAAGATCTTAAATAAAAAACTTCTGTTTAAATTAAATGAAACTAATCATGTTCTTACAGAAAGGGACATTTTGACTACAACCCGTTCCGAATGGTTAGTGAAACTTTTATATGCATTTCAAGATCCCGAAAGTCTGTTTTTAGCAATGGAATTTGTTCCAGGTGGTGATTTCCGTACATTATTGATCAATACCAAATATTTAAAGAGTGCGCATGCAAGATTTTATATTAGTGAAATGTTTTGTGCAGTTAATGCTTTACATGAATTGGGTTATACTCATAGAGATTTAAAACCAGAAAACTTTTTAATTGACGCTAAGGGACATATTAAATTGACGGATTTCGGTTTAGCTGCAGGGACTGTATCCAACGAGAGAATTGAAAGTATGAAGATAAGATTAGAAGAAGTTAAGAATCTAGAATTCCCAGAATTTAAAGAAAAGTCCATTGAAGATAGAAGAAAAATATACCATCATATGAGAGAAACAGACGTTAACTACGCGAATTCCATGGTGGGTTCACCTGATTATATGGCATTAGAAGTCTTAGAAGGAAAGAAATATGATTTTACTGTGGATTATTGGTCGCTTGGTTGTATGCTATTTGAAAGTTTAGTAAGTTATACTCCATTCAGTGGATCATCAACAAATGAAACTTATGAGAACTTGAGACATTGGAAACAAACTTTAAGAAGACCCCGTTTAGAAAATGGAAGACCTGCTTTCTCTGATAGAACATGGGACTTGATTACAAGGTTAATTGCCGATCCAATAAGTAGATTAAGATCGTTCGAACATGTGAAGAGAATGCCATACTTTTCTGATATTGATTTTGACACTCTAAGAACTATGTCTCCACCATTTATTCCGCAACTAGATAGCGAAACTGATGCTGGTTACTTTGATGATTTTACTAATGAGGCAGATATGGCCAAATATGCTGATGTGTTCAAGAGACAAAATAAATTATCAGCCATGGTGGACAGTTCCGCAGTAAGTTCAAAGCTGGTTGGATTCACATTTAGACATAGAAGTGGGAAACAAGGCACTAGTGGTATTTTATACAATGGCTCAGAACATTCTGACCCGTTTGCAACTTTCTATTGATCAAAGCACAAGTTAGCACAACACCACCTTATGTGATCCAACATATTAACTGTCTTTTTTTCTTTTTACCATGAAACGTTCTACATTTCAAGTGTTTTTAGATGAAAGAAGATATCTTAATATTCTTCCAATTAGCATACAGTTATTTTTTTAATATATATACCCAGTTTTTAATATACCATGTTTTTATTTTAGTTTATGTGTAGACTTTTAAAAGTTGTTTTGAAGTGAATAATTTTTTAAGCTATTAAAATTATATTTGACGATGATATAAAAAACTACGTTTTGTAAGATGTCAAAAAATCTATAGATAGAAGACAAGTCAACATGGCTAAGATTCTAATTGTCCATGCAAATTTGGCCACTGTCCAAGAAGTTGCTGAAAAAGTTGTTAAATTGAATTTAAAGAATGGTCCATTCGATTATTGCTTAGTCTTCAGCAGAGATGAGCTTTGTGAAAAATTAAAAGCACTAGAAAATAAAGGTCTACCAAACATCCTCCTTTTTAATTATGAAACTACTATTACTCCAGAAGCCTCATGCTCTACCCAGATTGCAGATGGAATGATTAGTTTTGATGGATGCGGTATTTATAAATTTTCGAATGGGATGACTCTTGGTTACCTTACATATAATAATGAGAAACTATCGACATATATCCCTCAACTAAAAGAAAAGATTGATGCTCTGGCCCAATCCAATATTGATATTTTGGTAACCTATGAATGGAGTAAAGGAATTGCAGAACTAAAACATGAATTAAAAGGAATTTCAATTGTAGACAAGATGGTCAAGAAGCTGCAACCAAGATACCATTTTGGCTTTTCTAAGGATAATCAGTTTGTTGAAATTGAACCGTTTATATGGAGAGAGTCAGGTATTCTCTCAAGGTTCTTGAATATACCTGAATATGGGAAGGGGAAAAGATGGGCATATGCCTTCCAGATTGATTTGACAAATGCAAACTCAGAATCTCTACCAGACAATATCATACCTAACCCATATCTGTCAGCTCCAAAAAAGAGACAGTTAACTGACCAACAAGAAGATAAGCCAAAGAAAGACATTAAATTAAGAAAGATCTTGCCTGAAATGTGTCATTTTTGCTTTTCTAATAAAGATTTACAAGACCATATGATTGTATCCATTACTGATCATGCATATGTAACAATTGCAAAGGGTCCATTGAGTGTTCCATATAATGATATGACATTTTCCGGCCATTGTCTGGTGATTCCAATTGAACATATTCCTAAACTGAACACTGGGGAGCATTCTAATATTTTTGAGACTCCTATGTATAAAGAAATGATCAATTATGAACAAAGTATTGTGAAAATGAATTATCGTAAGTTTGATATGTGCAGTGTCTCTTTTGAAATTAATTCTGAAAGATCAATTCATTATCATAAGCAGATTGTACCAATACCGAAACATCTGATCCTAAAATTCCTTACTGCTTTGGACAGACAATGCTACTTTAACAATAAGAAGGTTAAAGGTAACGCAAACTTAGAGTTTGAAGAGTTTTCTCCCGAGGATTCCAAATATAAAGCGATAGTAGAAAATCCCAAATCTAATTACTTCCAATTCACTGTGTACGAGACATCTGACACTGAACCGAAAATATATATGGCTATCTTCCAAGCTCAAGAACGGCTAGATTTACAATTTGGGAGAAGAGTTCTTGCTTTTCTTTTACATTTACCCAAGAGAGTTAAATGGGATTCTTCAGAATGTCTTCAATCTCCAGAGCAGGAAACGAAGGAGGCCCAAGAGTTCCAAAAGGGATATAGAGATTATGATATTGCTTCTAAATAAATAAAGATCAGAATTTAGTATTTGTGTGTAATTGTATAGTATGTTTTGCGGATATAGAAGTTTCTTAATTAAGATAAACCTCGAGGACTTTTTATTTTTCTTATATATTTGACTTGCAGCCTCGCAACATCTTGAGTGACAGAACTTGTAAATAGGGAAAGGCAGGATATATAATATTATAGGTATCTTCCAAATACTCAAAAAGTGATTTGAATCCTATTTGAAGTGGAATGCTTACTTGATGGGTGTCTTTTATAAGAAACCGACACTTTTTAAAGAGTTTGGAGCGCTGCGATTAAAGGACTACAACAAACCAATGAAATATGTTCTGTCAACAAGACAGTTTTTAACCACTGATGCACCAGTAAAGAGGCTAATAAAGCCGAATATATTTACAAAATCTAAGGTATATGACCCTGCCTTAGTAGAGAAGGATTGGTATCAATACTGGGAAAAGAATGGACTATTTAAGCCTCAATTGGATAAAGACGGTCAAATAAAGAAGAATGGGCTATTTTGTATCCCAACTCCTCCTCCAAATGTGACAGGAGCACTTCATATTGGCCATGCTCTCACAATCTCAATTGAAGATTCATTAGCTCGTTTTTATCGGATGAAGGGAAAGTCAGTTCTCTTTATTCCTGGTTTTGATCATGCTGGAATTGCTACTCAGTCTGTGGTAGAGAAGAACCTATGGAAACAAGAGGGGAAGACTCGGTTAGATTATACCAGAGCCGAGTTTGGAAAGAAATTGTGGGCTTGGAAAGATTTATACCACCAAAGGATTAAATCTCAGTTCAAAAAGTTAGGTGGATCCTATGATTGGTCAAAGGAGGCATTTTCCTTGGATGAAGCTAGGTCAAAAGCTGTTCAAGAGGCATTTATTCGATTATTTGATGAAGGGATTATTTATCGCGATATGAAATTAGTGAATTGGTCTACAAAACTTAAGACATCTATTTCTAATTTAGAAGTTGAGAAATTAGATATTAATGGTGCTACTTTAATCTCCGTACCAGGTTATGATAAACCTGTGAAATTTGGTGTATTGTATTATATTGCATATGAGGTTGATGACTCATCATCAGGCGAAAGGATTATTATTGCCACATCAAGGCCTGAGACTATTTTTGGTGATGTTGCCATTGCTATTCATCCTGATGATGAAAGGTATAAACATTTACATGGTAAGTATGTAAAACATCCTTTCCTCAAGAAAATCTTGCCAATTATATTAAACACTTCCAATCTGGATATGAACTTTGGCACTGGTGCAGTGAAGATTACACCCGCACATGATGAAAATGATTATACTATTGGGACAATGAACCACCTACCATTTATTAATGTTATTTCTGAAGCTGGCTGTCTTAATGACAATACAGGATCAGAATGGACGGGTATGAAAAGGTTCGAGGCTAGAGATGAGGTTATTCAAAAATTGAAGGGGAAAGATCTTTTTATTAAAGAGGAAGAGTACTCTACAACAATTCCTATATGTTCAAGGTCCGGTGATATTATCGAACCATTATTAAAGGCTCAATGGTGGGTATCTCAAGAAGGTATGGCAAATGATGCTATTAAAAGAGTCAAAAATAAAGAAATAAAAATCCAACCTAGTTCTGCTAGGGTTGATTATTTTAGGTGGTTAGAAAATATTCAAGATTGGTGTATTTCGAGACAATTATGGTGGGGACAGAGATGTCCTGTTTATTCCATCTTGCTTGAAGAGGGAGAAAGTGATCCAAATGACAGCAAATACTGGGTTGCTGCCACCAATATGGAAGAAGCTACGATAAAAGCCAGAAGAAAATTTCCAGATAAGATATTTTCACTGAAACAGGATGAAGATGTATTGGATACATGGTTTTCTTCTGCTCTATGGCCCCTATCTACTTTAGGATGGCCATCAAAGACCAAAGACCTTGAGCAGTTTTACCCATTCTCATTACTTGAAAGTGGGTGGGATATCTTATTTTTTTGGATTACGAGAATGATACTACTGAATGTGAAATTAACTGGTACTGTCCCATTTAAGGAGGTGTTTTGTCATCCATTGGTAAGAGATGCCCAGGGGAGGAAAATGTCAAAATCATTAGGAAATGTAATTGATCCAATTGATATTATTGATGGTGCTACTTTAGAATTATTACAAAATAAACTAAAAGATGGAAATTTCCCCGGTAGTGAAATCACTTTAATGACTAAACTGCAAAGGAAAAATTTTCCCAAAGGAATTCCACAATTGGGAACTGATGCATTACGTTTTACTTTATGTTCTTATACAAGTAACAACAATTCTAGTGATATCAATCTGGATATTAAAAAGGTTGAAAAAAACAAAAGATTTATTAATAAAATATATCAGGCAGTACGTTTCTTGCTTATATATAAAGACATATTGAACTGTGATATAGACAAAGGAAAACTTTCCACTATGGATAAATGGATAAGAGGTCACTTACAAATAACTTCCAAAAGCGTAGATAAATACTTTGAAGATAGAAACTTTTTGGGCATTACTAATGAATTATATCAATTTTGGTATTTAATATGTGATAACTACATTGAATATGTTAAATTTATTTTCCAACAAGGGATAGACGAGGAAAAAGTGGTTGCTATTGAAAATTTGCAATATGTTATAGACAATGCACTACGTCTGTTACATCCGATTATGCCGTTTGTCACTGAGGAATTATGGCAGAATTTACCCAATAGAAACAGTGAGGATATATCCATTTCAGTGTCCCCATTTTCTACGTTCGAAGGAAACAATTTTAGTTCGCGTGATATTGAGATTGGGGATATTTTTTGGGAGGTGTCATCAAATACTAGATCATTATGTGAAAGGTATAATATTAAGTCCAAAGCCATAATTAAATTGACAATAAAAAATCCTGATCTTTATGAATATTTATCTATCAATAAGAATATACTGCGGTATATGTCATCTGGGAAAGTGAACACCATATCAGTAGCCCAAAATGACGGGACAACAGAGAATGATAACTGGGTAACCAAAAATATCAATAGAGACATTAAAATTTCGATATATCTAAAAAATCAGATTGATGATATTACAGCTACAATTACCAATTATTCTAAGAAAATAGACAAATTAACAAAAAAACTAGTCGCATTACAAAGGACTGTCAAAACGACAAGTTATCAGGAAAAAGTAAGTGAAGAAGTTAAGAAATTAAATTTAAAGACTATAGAAGATTTGTTATTAGAAATCAATACGTATAAGGAAACGATAAAAACTTTACAAAAAATCATGTAAATAAATGTATTATTTTTCCCGCAATAACTGATAAATACTTTCTTTTATAATACAAAAAAATGGTTATATAATGTAAATATATGCATGTTAATATTAATTGGTCAAAGAATGTTGAATTTTAGATTCTATCACTTTTCTAAATTGTTTAGCCAATTTTAATATGTTTTCTTCCCCCAATTGTAAGACTTTAAATAACGTTTGTTCATCAAAATCACCATTACTATCTAGCAATAAAATGTTTTTCACTACTTGTGACCCTTCTACTAGTTCCAATGCTAAAGCATGTACAGATTTGGCATTTTGCATTATTTCATTTGCTGGATCTACAATTAAGTCCCCATCATATGTAACAGCAACAACCACACCTACAGCCATTGATTGTAATGCGATAGCAGCATCAAGTAAGGCCAGAGTGGCAGCATTAATGCACGATACCACTTCTTTCAAATTAAATAATTCAATATTTTCACCAGCTTCTAAGATTTGAAAAGTTATTTGACAAAGTTGTCTTGGATACATATATCCAACAATGATTTGATCCAATACAGAATTTAATTTATCTTGCATAGCCACTTCTCTAGTGGTTGGAACCCCCATTGCTGGACGTACCACCAATTCAAGTGCCAATTTTGTAGGTAGTTCTTGACGTGCCTTTGGTTCAATAGGACCCGTTACACTACATAATACTGTTGTAGAAGAAGTCTTGTAATGAGTGGATCCATCCACCTGTGATAAATAACCTGTTTCAATAGTCAAATCCTCCATTTTACTCGCAGTTTGGTGTCTGTTTCTGCTACTTTGAAATGTTAAAGAAAAGCTTGCGATGGGATGAATATTTAATTTTTCACTTTATTTTTTTTTTTTTTTTCACATTAATGGAAAAGCACTTTAGACCTTTTTGGGTAACATTAAAATGGCACAGATTTAACATAAAAGGTAGGCGGCTAATTAAATACCAAGTAGTAAGCACCAGTAATGAATGACAAATGAATCAATGGATCATTTAAGAAAAGGTGCCGATGTTAATCTGACACGAAGTTTGATTGCTGGTTCAGTATCTGGGTTAGTGGCACGAACTGTGACAGCCCCATTGGATACGATAAAGATAAGATTACAGATAACTCCCTCATCTGGATTAGTCCGTACTATCAAAGATATTATGCTCAAAGAAGGAGTTAACTCGTTCTGGAAGGGGAATGTCCCTGGGTCTATCATGTATGTGATATATGGTAGCAGTCAATTTGGTTCGTATACTGTTTACAATAGATGGCTTTCTACATTGCAACTTTCTAATCAGTTGCACAGTTTCGTTGTCGGGATGATGAGTGGTGTGACAAGTTCTTTCATCTCATATCCCTTTGATACCCTAAGAACTCGATTTGTAGCCAATAGAGCAACAAATTCGTTTCCCCTAAAACAGGCTTGTAAAGATATATGGAACCATGAAGGTATAAGAGGATTTTATGGTGGATATATGACATCAATGGTTTCATTAACACTTAGTGCCGGGATAATGTTTAGTACATATGAAAGTATGAAGATCTATAGTGAGGATCGCAAAAATAAGACTTTAAATTCCAGTGCAAGTACTATAAGTGCAGTAGTGTCCAAAGTGGTCACATTTCCAATTGATACTATACGCCGTCGAATTCAATTAAAAAATTCTATTCATTTAAATAAATTTTTCCAATTGAATGATAATTTGAATATGTATCGAGAATACCAATTGTCAAAGAGCCATAATATGTTTAGTATGATTAAGATTCCAATGTTGATGGTAAAATACGAAGGTATACAATCATTGTACAAAGGGTTATCTGTGGGACTGTGTAAATCTATCCCAACCACAGTATTAAGTCTTTGGGTTTACGAAAGAGTCATGAATATTTGAGATTTAGGAAAGTTAAAAGAGATAGTAAACTACATCCTGCTGTTGATACTACCATTCATCACTACCCAACTGTCAATGTCAACAAGGTTAATCTATAGTAATGACATTACAATTTGACTTTGACTGCTCGAGCCGCATTTCCGATTTATTTTATTTCATTTTTCCGCCGGCGATGACTTTTTTGTTTGCTTTTTTTCTCAACAGCAAATTTTTTTCAAATCTGGCAGTGTAAGAAAAGCTGCAAATTTAGTTATATTTAGATCGCAAAGAAACATTTTGCTTGTTTTGATTAGATATTCTATCATTAATAGAAAGCATCAAATCAAAACTAATCCCATTAGAGAGTAAATTCCAACTTTTTTTAGGTTGGAAAAGAAAAAAGAAGTAATCATTTGCAATATGTCGGATTATTTCAGTGTAAAGCCTATCCCAGCTGATAATGATTCAAATAATAACAATAATACTAGTGAATCCACCTTGAGGTTAAACAACTCTTCTACTAATTTAACGATTGGCTCTCGAAAAAATTCAACTGTAACTCCCATGGACAATAACAATATGAATAATAGTCATGATGATCTTCGATCAATCCATTCCTCCCAATATTTAATGGAAATGTTACCAGACAATGGCCCCATCCCTAAAGATCCATCCATGATTAGTAATACTACTATAGCCACAGGCTATGCCTCCACTACTAATAATTATTCAAAAGATTACATCTTACCTAAAACAGATGAAAGATCTCCATATTTTGTCTCTGTACCAATTCCAAATCCAAATGCTCAAGGACAAAAATCTGTCTCGGGTAAAAAATCTTTAGAAGAAGATGATAATGAAGAATATTTTGTTAGGGAATATCCAACTGATATCTTGATGGATAGATTTCATAAATGGAAAAAAATATTAAAGGGGTTAATTAATTATTTAAGAGAAACTGCATACTCACAAGAACAGTTTGCCAGAATTAATATTCAATTGAAAAGTGCTGTTAAATTCCATTTCTTAACAGATTTAGAAGAAGGTTCAAATAGATTAATTGATCCATTTACTACTACTAAGCCAGTGAAAAAACAACAACCAAAGACTTTAGCACAACAAAAAATAGAATTAACTAAATCACAAGAAAAGGAAAAGGAAGAAGTTGATTATAACAACAACAACTCAAATGTACAAAATTATTATAATGAGGATATGAATGAACAAGATACATTGGCTACATCTGGGTTTATGAAATTTGGATCTGGATCCATTCAAGATATACAAGTGGTTTTGAAAAAACATCATTTAGCTTTGGCTAATCAACAGTTAAAGATTTCAAAAGAAATAACAAGTACATTGATTCCAAAATTGGAAACACTTAGAAAGGATTTAAATTTTAAAATTAAAGAAATTAAAGAATTACATGCAGATTTTAAGACTAATATGAATCAACATCTTGATGTAACTCAAAAATTATTACATAAATATATTGCTTCCGTGAAGTATATGAATGCAATAACTAAGAAGAAGAACCAAACTGAATTAGTTGATTTACAACCAAAACATGATCCATATTTACTTAAATTACAATTAGATTTACAATTGAAAAAACAGATTGCAGAAGAAAATTATTTACAAGAAGCTTATATTAATTTACAATCTTCGGGGATGAAGTTAGAGAAAATTATCTTTTCTAAGATTCAACATGCATTACAACGCTATTCTGCATTAATTGATTCTGAAGCTCGTTTAACAATTAAGAATCTTTGTCATGAATTACAACAAGGTATCTTATCTAAACCACCTGCTATTGAATGGGACCATTTTGTTACACATCACCCAACTTGTTTAATTAATTGGAGATCAAACGATCCATTACCATCACCAAGAAAGCTATCTGAAATTGTTTATCCAAATATGAAAACCTCGTTTGCTAAATGTATTAGAGCGGGATATTTCTATAAAAAATCAAATTATTCTAAAGATTACAAAAAAGGTTATTTCGTATTGACTCCAAATTACCTCCATGAGTTCAAAAGTAGTAACTTTTATGAAACAGGGAATAATAACAGTACCATACAATCTCAAAGTACAACCCCTGTGACAACTCCAGGTGCAACTACCCCAGTAGTACCAAATATGGCTTCTGCTCAACCATATCAACATCATCATCAACAACATACTTCTTTGACTCCAATATTAAGTATACCATTAAATGATTGTTCTTTAACTAAAGCAACAGATCATCATTTTACCTTAAAGGGTAAGGCCATTTTCATTGAACCAAGAAGCAGAACTCCATCAACTCAAAATTCACATAGTAGTTCCTTTGCTAATTTATCTACTGTTTCAGGCAATACACCAATCTCGACTTCATCATCTAAAACATCATTATTAACCAAAAAATCACCATTTTCAAAATTATTAAACCCAAATAAATCCAGACATTTAAAACAAGAACAGCAACAAAGATTGGCAGAATTACAACAAGAAACATCAATTAAAGAACAAGAATCGAAAAATATTGTAACATGGGTCTTTAAATCATGTAACGATGAAGAAACTGAAACTAGTCACAAACATTTTAAGAAATGGGTTCAAGATTTGAAAAGCCTATGCTCTTATTCAACTACTAATGAAAGAATGCAATTTATCGAAGAAAAATTATGGAAAAATCATTTGAATAGATCTTCTAAGATGCTACGCATGCCAAGTGGATCTAGTATCCCAACAGTGAATGAATATAACGGTTCCTCTCAAAATTTAGAAACTTCATCATCCACTGTTCATTTAATGGAAATGTCAATGCGACAAAACAATAGACCACAATACATTGCCATTAATAGTAGTCCAATGCTGTCTCAGGAATCCAATTTTAGAGCAAAGATAAATACCCCAGCAATTGATGATAATGGTAATTTAATCACTATGGCTGAGAGGAAGAATTACTCATTCTCACCAAATAATCCTGTTCAATCTGCAGCTTTCTCACCCAATTATTCTTCAGCATCCGATCTCTTTTGTATGACTAATAATGAAAAATCAACATATTCACCAGCACAACAACAACCACAAGTACAAGGACAGATACCACCAAGAATTGTTACACCCACCGGTACCACAAACACTTCCAAACATCATCACCAAAGAAATGTTTCATTACCGGTCTCATTAGGACAAGTTAATGCGGTCAACTCTCCAGCAAGTATTATATCTGAAGGTAGTGGTTATTTCGGTATCCCGGTTCAAAGAGGTTCCAATGAACAACTTCAAATGACTGTGACACCACCATTATCTAGAACCACGTCTCGTGGTACAAATTCAATTAATATGAATAGAGTTCCGAAAGTTAAACTTAATAACCAAGAAATAAAGGATAGTAATGGCAATAGACCAGTGATTAAAGAAAATACAAGTACAGGAAGTTTACCTTCTTTAACTAAACAAAATACTAGTGATTTTTATCTAAGGGGCAATTCGAGTGCATCTAATTTAAGCGCTGCACAAACAAGTAGAGTTCATCCAATTCGTAAACATAAAAAGAACGTGTCTTTCAGTTCATTGAACAGTTTAATGTTTGCTAACAAGAAAGGAGGTCCTGGCGCTGGATTTAGTGGGAATCAACTAATGGGCAGTGGAATTCGTGAAGATGACGATGACCATGGTGATGAAAATATTAGAGAACAACCAAGCGATTCTGCTAAGATCAAATTAAACCAATCCATTTATTCCTAGAAATAAAAAGAAATATTCCAATTTTAATTATATATGGCAAACATATAGATATAGTAGTTATAACTTTTGATACATCATTTATATTCGTTATTATGTAGAAGGTATTAGTTTCTTCTTGCGCATTTTACGGAATATGAAGATATTTACAAATTAATTTGCTTGGAGTCATTTAGGCAGATTTTTTACGTGGACATATATACAGGAAAGAGTCTATCTGATGCACTGATTCATACTAAACCACCTAATCTAAAGAATTGGCTTTGACAATGAAGTAAACCTCCCATTTTACTCTCCAAAACCTCTTTGGTGACTGGAGTAGCCAGTATCTTGACAACTTCACCTATCCAAATTTCGTGATCTTGTATTGCAAACACATCCTTTGAATTACATATTAAAATTCTACCTGTGTCCTTCAAGATGGGAAGTAGAAGTTGTTGGTCGGAAACATCATTAATATCGAAATAACATGTATAATCTTTATTTTCGGCTAAAGTAGTGAACGGACTTGTCTTAGTGTCTCTGATCCCTTGACTAAAGTGTCTTGCCAATTTTATATTTGACTTAGTAGGTTCTAACAAATGCACAGCAAACATACCATTCTCACAGATGTCTACAGAGGTGCTCGAAGGTATTTTAATATTAAATTGGATGAGAGGCCTAGGATTTACCGAGAGTGAAGTCATTGATGAGATAGTCATACCGTGAAAATGGATATTCTTGGTTCCCTTAGGGACTGCAGAGGTTATAATCATAGTTGGATAGGGCAACTTTTGCATTACCTGTCGGAAGAGATGCGACATGTTGTCGATTCCTAAGTTATTGTGCTTCTTCTATTTGATATTTAAGTCTAAGTTGGTTTGACCACAAAGGATACCTTTTTCTTGTTGTCAAATGTATATCATTAATATTTATAATATTATTATTTAATCATTATACAAAATGCACTGGAAGACCATATACCACTGGAGCAGCACCATTCAAGAATTTGAGATGACAGATATCTCTGGAGTTGGTCACCGCTTGTGGAACGTTTTGATACCCTGCAATTTCTCCCTGTAAAGTCTTATAAATACCAGTTTTCTCAAACACACTCATGCTAAACTTGTCTATATCTTTATCTGTGACATCCCACAGGTTCCCGAGAACGAGCGGACTACCAGCGATCAGATAGGAATATATTGACCCACTGGGCTCTAAATTTCCGTAATATTTCATCGCAGCCGAAGAACATCCTAAGAGAAAACTGGTAGCCACAGAATCACAGCTTTTAATTTGCTTCAGTCTTAAATACTGTTCACCACTTCCATGTCCAACATATATGAATAGGTCAGACTCTTTGATATATTCGAGAAAGTCGAGTTCAGTGGGTTTCTTTTGTATTAATAACCTTGAATTTAAAGCTGAACTGTAAATTTTAGTAAATAAATCTTTAAAAGTAGATTCTGTTCTTGGTAAATCGTTGTTAGGGTTCAGGATCATACCTATATTTTTATCTAATGAAATATTACGGAATAACTTCATTTCATTTCGAGTTAACATCTTCTCCAAACTTCTAAAGGAAGGAATCCTAGTTATGGACTTACCTTTTAAAAAGGGCAAACTCTCCCAAGGAAATAAATGACACGAACTAGTAACTAGTAAGAAAGTGTGATCAATTTTCTTTCTGAACCCATTGTCGAAAAGTGAATTCTCATGGATGCTACTTTTATAGACCCTTATAGCCTCTGTGATCTCAACATGCATTTGGCTCATGTCAATTTCATCATATGCATTTTCCTCTCCATGATATAATAAAATATCAAGTACAAAATATAACAAATCCTCTAACTGCGACATGTATTTCTCCTCGTTAGGATCCAATTTTAAAAATAATTCCAGAATCCAATCTTCAATTTGTATGTGCTTTGATGAATCTTCCATTTGTTTTCTGCTAGGTAATAATTCTTGGAAAATCTTGTAAAATCTCTCAGTAAATTTCGTAAACTCATACGGGTCCACTGAATTTGAGTCAAAAAAACTTTTAAACCCACCAAACCAAGAATTTGTTATTTTCAATAATAAATTTTCCAATGACTTATCTAATTCATATCTTTTATTCCACCAATTTCTTCTACCTTCAGGTGTTTTAATAGAACTTGTAACTTTACTGGAAGTTGTCATATCATTACACTTGATTATTTCGTTCATCTCTTTAAAAGCAGCATTAAATGAAAAATATTCCACATCTAAGTCTCTACAATGTCCACCTTTAAGTGGAATTCTTAAAGTAATCCACTTATCAGATAAATTATTGTATTTCGATAAAATTAAATTCTGAGTGATGGAACAAATATTAATAGAAAACATATCAAAGTTGAGTGATTTACTCTCAAATTCATAGAGGCTCTTCCAAGGAGTAACCTGCTCTCGAAGTGTCTCTTTCTTAAAAGGATACAAACACATCTCATCGTAAACACATTTATCTAACGAACTTAATGTCTTATCATAGACTAATGGTCGATTTCGAACCCGCTCAGAAAGATAAAACCAAAATCTTGAATCGTTATAGTATGATTGATGATCAATGGTGATACTGGAGTAAGTGGTAAACAATAAAGAGTATAATGAGGTATACTTGGCCAACTCCAAATGCGAAAGTTTATCGAGATTGATATTTTTGAGCTCTTTAATAATATCCTTTAATCTGGCAGTTACTACAAACCTATCAAATTTTTGTCTTATATTCATAGTTTTAGGAGTCATATTCGATGACCTCGATGTCTCAATATTTAATCGATTTATGTTTCCTGAAGCATCTTGATCTTGTGATGGAAGGACAGGGGAGGTATATTTTACAGAAGGGAATGCGACAGCAGATTCGAATAAAGTTTCAAAAAATGGATCTGCCTCTATATTTTTTAATAGACTATCAAACTGTATTTGAATTCCATTAATATGGTTGATATTTTTATATTGTGTACGACATGTTATTTCATCCACTGTCTCACCGGTTTGGAGTTTCCAATAATTCTCCAAAAAACTGTCATTAATCGGAAGGTTGCTTAAGTATTTACGCAACGATGTAAAAAGTTTGTCGTACTCCAAATTTGCATACATATAGCGGCATGCATTATTAATATCAGAAGTATCTTGAATATTGTAGAAAGCTTTATTGATCTTTTTGAGAATACCAAATTTCAATTCTTCCTGGCCTGTGAGTTGATAAAATTGGAAAAGTGTGTTAAGACATTCAAAAATCAATGTTGGCTCTAACAAAGTTGGTAACATTCTAGATAACTCTTTAATATAATATTCGACATCTTTCGATAAACCGAGATGAGAGAAAAGTGTAATTAAATTTTGGAATGAACTTAAAATCAGCTGAAGTAAGGAAAGCCGTGACTGTTGGGATAACTTATCCAGTTTATTAATTAAAGATATTGACAACTTCAACGCCTTCTTTGCATCCACTACAGCACCTATAAAATCATCATGATTATTATGGATTTTGGAAGATGCAATAAACAGACGAATATTGAATAGTAATGTAGGAATATACTGTGAGATAGGCATCTCGGATTGATTATGGATATCGAATATTTTATTGCAGGTTCCAGAGACTGTATTGAAAAAAAGCTCTGAAAACCCATTGATATCGTTGTTCCAAACATAACACTCTATACATTTTTCCAAGTAGAGTAATTTATCACAATATGATGTAAATTTTGTTAAATTGTACATTTCTGTGTTATACTTTCCTTCCAACTCGTCTAGCTCGGAAGTTACTTGCAAAGATATGGATGATTGAATTCGCAACATTTCAGAATAATCTAGAACCGGCTCAAAATAATCTTTGCGATCCATTATTATCTTGTGCAGTTGAAAAATTTGTTTATGAAATCCACACATATGTAGATACTGAAGTAATCTTCTTAGAAAATCTATTTCTAGAGATGAAGCTGTTATGCTTTCTTGAGATGTTCTATCTGTAGACCATTTACTGACGTAATTTGACGTAATATTTCCCAAATTTATTGTTTGATGTTTGCTCATCTCTATATTCAAATAGCAAATAATTCTTAACAATATCTCAAAATCATATAAAAAATGGTTTTTCATTGCACTTGATTTTAAGATATTTTCGTTGCAGTATCTTGGATTCCTTGATAAAACACTAAAAAATATAACGTTAATAGGAGACCAATTGCTTAACGTGTTTTCAATCGGTATGTTATTGTAATTAAAAATGATGGATTGTTGAACTTCAGATGAATAAGCTAAGCTGTTGATGGAAACTACAAATTTCAATCTTCGGAGCTGAGAGGAAATAGCTTGACAAATATTCATAAGTTCATTCAACAATTTAATTTCACACATCAGATAGAAACTATAAATTTGTTTAACAGCATTTAATTGTGCCTTACTTTCAGGAATTAAATATGTAAATTTTATTAACCTTCCTATTGTTTGAGTGATAGTTGATGTCTCAGGGAATGTCAAATACTTTAATAACTCGTAATCAATTGCAGTGATGATAAGTTCTGTATCCTTTAAACTAACAGATGCATTATAAGCTATGTTTACCACATTTGCTAACCGTTTGTAATCAGAATGGGTTATACAAACCTCCTTTAGCGTAGAAAGGATATCTGAAATGGACTTATGTGATTCACCAAATAGCTTCAAACTTGAATTTAAAAATATAAGTGATTGATCAAATAGGGCATGTTGGTACCTATCATATTTGAAGTTCCCCTGAAGCATAATCTTCCAAAAGGAGTGAAGAAACAACATTTTGTCCTCTAGTTGAACCTTAATATTGGATAATGCAATTTTGAAAAGTCTATACATTGGAATTAGATTCGGGAAAAGAACCAAGTCATGTAAAATAAGATTGTCCTCCCTTTTGAAAAATGCTAGCAATGCAGTATCATTTGAACACTCAGATATATTGGTTATTTTGAGAATAGTATGTAAAAAGGTTTTATCAAATAGTTCCGGTTCACAGCTACAGTAAAATGAACTGATGTATCTCTCTAGTAACGATTGGTCTGAACATTTTGAAGCATACAACACTAATTGCTGTTTAAAAGTGTACTCATTCATGTTTTTTATAAACATTTCAAAGGGCATATTAAACTTTTTGAGATATGCTAAGAATTTAAGTCCGATTAAAACTTTAGTATCAGGTAATATAGTAAATATATTAAGTAAAATCTTTATAACAGCGTTTTTCTTTAAATCGGGACATTTGAGAAGATAACGCTTATCGTGAGAAAATAATGTTAATACTATGTCTTGAAATCTCTTAATTTGTTTTGTTCTTAGTAAGTATTGTAAAATAATTATTTTAAGAGTGGAGAGATAAAACTTATTATTTATGGTGAAGTCTTGTAAAAGTATATCCTCAAAGGATTTAATTTTGTTCAAATTAGTCTCATTAAATAGCATCATTGAAAAATTCGTAACAGCAGACACGATGTTTATATTCTTACTTATTAGTAATTTGCCAATGACTGCCAAATGTTGTCTCACAATTTGTTTGATTAGTGGGAAAGAATGAATCTTTCTTGCAAATGTATACATTGAATGTAGAGTTGCATTAAGCGAGGACAAAGTAGTTCCATCAATCGCCTCGACATTCTTAATAAAGGTATGAACTCTTTTGCTAAGACTATTATACTGTTCATCATTATTGCAATCAATGTTAGATTCATAATAGTTCTCCTTATTGGGGCTTTGCAGAGATGGCAAATAATTATTATTATAAGATGGTAGTATATTGGATGTATTTATATTGCCCAAATTTCTTCCAATTTCACCAAGAGCACCATCGTATTGCGACATATTAAGTATCTTAATTGAACAATTATCTCCTCCTCTTGCAGGCGTTCAATTGCTCGTAATATTTCTACCCACAAACCGGGATGCTTTTATCTGGAGTTATTTCTTGTTACAGGGTGAGTGAGTAACAGACTTCCCACTCAAGTTACAATGTTTCAATCGTTTGTTTAACCATTTTTCAATATTTCGATATTTTTCTGTTTTGGGTAATTTGTTGCTGATCTTCAAATATTGGTGAAAAATGCAAAGTCCAAGGTGAAGTTAAAGAGGGCATTGCCAGTG
The DNA here is from genome assembly GCA_003708905.3 of Monosporozyma siamensis. Lineage (NCBI taxonomy): Eukaryota > Fungi > Ascomycota > Saccharomycetes > Saccharomycetales > Saccharomycetaceae > Monosporozyma > Monosporozyma siamensis. The sequence continues at coordinate 25,669 of PPOL03000085.1, forward strand.
ATAAACCAGCAGAACGGGCAGTTCTCCGATCAAGTAATGTCAGTGTTTGCACCTTTAAAGGATCAACCTGATGTTGGGGTGGTTGAAAATATATTAGAACAAAGTTTACGACAGATTACTACCAAGAAGTTGACATTAGAAGATAAGCTTCTAATTATTAAGTATCTGGTACCATTAGCACCGTCACTTAAAAAGAATGCATTATACCACGTTTATAACTTGTTCAATGCTGATTTTACTTTACTGGCACAACTAGTTAAGTACACTCAAAGTATAAAAGAAGGAGATAAAGAGAGGGTTTTCTTAAAAGATTTCATTTTAAAGTATCTATCAAATAATCCATCTATCTTACACGATTACATAACAGGTCTTCCGTTGAGGAATAACACTTTCCAGAAAAATGGTATAAAATCATTACTGTTTGGAAGTCAAATATTTAATTTATTATACACAGAAAAGGGTTCTCTGACAATTTTGGACTATATCACAATATTAGCAAAACAGTGGGAATATTTAATTCAGCAAGTACACCCGGCTTCTACTTTCCAGCAGTGGGATACTCTATCAAGTTTCTTATGTTCCATGCTATCCTTTCATCCAAAATATACTACTTCATATATTATTGATGGAATACTGCTTAAAAATAATAAAAACTTTTCCATGTTGGTGGAGATATTGAAACAAGGCACTTTGTGGGAAAGGTCAAGAGTCGTGGATAATTATTTGTTACCAAGTTTAGAATTAAAATGTACTACTTCAAATTATTCTTCGATTAAAAAAATTGTAACGAAATTATTTGATATTGATAGTTACTATATCGATCCACAGAATATTATATACTTAAAATCATTAGAGTTTCAAGAAATTGCTATTAGATCGATAACAAATACTGGACAAAGCAAAACATTGATTGATGCATTGATAGATATTTTTAAGGACATGTCTGTAGATTTCGATTTATTTAACCAAGAATTACAGGATGAAAAAGATGATTGCATTGCCAAATTATTATTCATATGTTTGAAGTACAATTTCTCCAAAGAGGAAAGACTTGATTTATCGCATCATCAGAAATTTTTGGATTGTATCACGTATAGGCTTCAAAGCAAAAATAATGCTATGAGAGAGAGAACAATGTTCTTGGCTAAGTATTTAACGGATGATGAATTAAAGTATGAGAGTGATTTTACTTTAGATATCCCCGACCTTTCTCTAGATGAAACTTCCGCAGATATTGATTTCACATCACTAACTCAAGCACACACAGAAATCTCACTAGGTGAGGAGAATAATAATTTGTCACTTGTTCAAACGCAATTATCACAATTTACATTAGAGGCCAGTGATGACGAAGATAGCGATGATGATAGTGATAATGATAGCCGAACAAAAGGCAGAAAATATATTGTTTTCTTGAAAGATTTATTGAAAGAATATTTGAATATAAATCAAAATCAAAGGGACAATTTGGTGTGTTTATTAAAGCAAACAGTAAAACTAGTTAGACAAAAAAAGCTATTACCTTTGGAAGTCAGTTACTACTCTGAAGAATTGATTAAGAATATTGTCACTATAAATAATAATTTTGACGAAAAAGACTTTGAACAATGGCGTATTAATGCTCTAATCAGTTTGATTGTGGTTGTTCCAGATAAAATAGGTGATATGTTTAAAGTATTATTCAATTCTGATCTTTCTTTGCAACAGAGAATGGCTATTTTAAGTAGTATTGGCTTAGCTAGTAGGGAACTTCGTGGTATAGATGATGAAAATGTCATGAAACCTGAGTACAATTTCCCATCTAAAAGACTACCGTGGGATTCATCGAATTCCAAAACTGATTTAAGGAAAATTGAAGATGTGTCGAATCAAGATGATACACAATTAATTGGACGTGTAACGTCCACCTGGAAATCCAGAAAATTAGAATTAGAATCAAGTACGGCATCAGTTAAACCTAATGAGTTCCGTAAATATGCTAATAGCTTTTTCTATCCTTTAGTTGATGGATGGCTTAATGGGATCGATCTTGGTACATATGATAAGATCTTTAAAGCACATTATATCTCCACATTACGAATTGTTTACTCATGTGCTAATCCAATACATAATTACGGAGAGATGACTCAAATCATGGAATTAGTGATGAGCCAGGCACTAGAACAGAAGATACCAATAGATATTTGATGGAGTGATATATAATAATTCTAATACAAATGATATATAGAATAAAATAGTGCATACATATTTATTAGAAAACGCTGCTCCGGTACAAGACATTTCCTGTTTCAACTAGACTATTACTATCACGATGTGATCTTCTTTATAATTATAAATTATTTTCCATAGCCAAAATTTGAAATGAGAAAAAAAAATCAAAAATAGATATCTAAGTTATGTAAGGAACGTCAAGTAAGGGCTTATAAAAAGAAGAAAATAGTACAAGCTAGAAATACCTTTTCTGACAAAATTGCATAGGGGCCTGGCCTAGTTTGTTGTATATAAACTATTAGCAAAAAATATTGCATCTCAAGTTGATGCATAAACTTATAGGGTTTAGTCGAAAATCATCGAACTGAAAAATATGTCCTTCCTTAATACGTTACGTCAGAAGGCAACTTTTATAGACAAAATATCCGAGAGTTTTGGTGGTACTGTTACTAGAGATGAGAAATTTAAATCAGAATATAAGTTACCTCCGGGTGAAACCATTCAAGACGATACAAATGCAGATATATCTTTTGTAAGTGTTCATGACTTTAATAATAAAAAGAAGCATGCTATTATGAACTCAGCGCAAGCAAATCAGGAAAAAGTGGCATACATATTCTCTGGAAGACTTTACATGACACCACATTTTCTTGTGTTTAAAGACTCAGTGGATCAAACATCCTGTGAAATGATATTGAACATTTCAACAATTAAGAAAATGGAAAGATCTCCATCAGCCGCTTACGCTTTTGCATTAGTGGTAACTTTGTATTCGGGTAGTCAAGTTATCATTCAATTTATTGGGCTTCGTTATAGATCAGAGCAATTTTGTGAACAACTTAAGAGAAATCTAAAGGCAAATATTCCCCGAGCTAAGACATTATCTACCTTTTTAGACACATGCTACTCCGAATTTATTATTAATAAGAATATTTTGAAATTGAAGGATATTCAACCACCAAAAGCCGGGTTGGGACAAAAATTCAAATATCCTGGTACAGTAGATGTCATTAAGGAAAAGCAGAAGTTGAAAATGTGGTTTGAATATTTTTGTAAGAATGGTCAAAATCTAGCAATAGTTAAAAACCCCATCTTTCAAAAGTTAGTGAGAGTTGGTCTGCCAAATAGAATGAGAGGTGAAATATGGGATCTTTGTTCAGGAGCAATGTACCTTCGTCATGATAACGAAGGTGTATATCAAAAGATATTGCGTGGTAATGCAGGTAAGACATCGCAAGCTATTGAAGAGATTGAAAAGGATCTAAAGAGATCGTTACCTGAATATTCAGCATATCAGACAGACGAAGGTATCCAAAGATTGAGAAATGTTCTTACAGCATACTCTTGGAAGAACCCTGATGTTGGGTATTGTCAGGCAATGAATATCGTTTGTGCAGCATTATTAATTTATTTAACTGAGGAACAAGCATTTTGGTGTCTTTGTAATGTTTGTGATATTTATGTTCCTGGGTATTATTCGAAGACAATGTACGGTACATTGTTAGATCAAAAAGTATTCGAATCCTTTGTTGAGGAAAGACTTCCAGTCCTTTGGGATTATTTTGTAGAGCACGATATTCAACTGTCAATTATATCTTTACCATGGTTTTTATCCCTATTTTATACATCAATGCCACTGGAATATGCCATTCGTATTATGGATATCTTCTTTTTACATGGTGCTAAAACATTATTCCAAGTGGCCCTGGCAGTTTTGAAAATTAATGCAGATGATATTTTACAAGCAGAAGATGATGGTATGTTCATCGCCATTATTAAGAATTATTTCCGAACATTAGATCAAAGTGCTCATCCAAACTCGCCAGATATTAAATATAGGCAAATCACTAAATTTCAAGAACTTTTGGTGGCGGCTTTTAAAGAATTTAGTGTTATTACTGACTCACAGATTTTACAAGAAAGAGACAGATATAAGAAGGGTATTTTCCAAAATATTGAAACTTTTGTTAAGAAAACTCAACTGCGTCATCTACCTAAAGTATTCCATTTAACAGATGATAACTTATCTAATATCTATGATATTTATTATCGTAGTATCGAAACTCACAAGATTAGTATGGGCACTGGGTCATCTAACATGACATTTGATGTATTTGTGCAATTTATGACAAAACTTTGTGAATGGGCAAAACCTATAAATGAGGAGACTAACCCCGCATTCAATACACAGAGAGCAACTTTCTTGAAGATCTTATTTCATAATTGGGATAGTTCTAATTTGAATGAATTGACGTTGAATGATATTGTCTCTGGTCTGGATAAGTTACTTACACCAGATCTTTTGGAATCAATCAACTACTTTTTTTCCCTATATGACAGTGATAATGATGGTGAACTTCAAAGAGAAGAAGTTTTACAACTTTCAGAGGGGTTATTATTGTTAAGTGAACCTTGGAAAAGTGGGAGAATCATAGACTTGCTTACGAAACGCTCTATTGAAGATGATATCGCAGAACGAATTGCACAAGAGAAATTACAACAAATTCAAGATGACCAACAAATTGAACTTCCCGAAAATTATGAGGTTAGTGAGGAAAAATATAAGAATGAACAAACAGAACGTTATTTACAGGCAGCTAGTAATTTTCTACAAAGATCATTTGAATATGCTAAGACTGTCGAGCTAGCAGATGAAATTGATTTAATAGACCTTTCTGATGAAGAAAGTGACACTCCAGAAGCTAAAGAAGTTAAACAGAAGAAATTTGCCTTATTGAAAGCTAATGCTGCACTTGATCCAACACACCCAAAATCTTTAGATCTAGCTAATTTTAGGATGATTATATTGGCAGATGAGACATATGAATTATTCTTTGCTAAGACATTAAGATCATCCATATATGTTGATAAGAATTTCGGTTCGAATAATGATAGAGGTAATGCATTGCGTGGTATGTTTGATGGTATTATTGCAGATGGTAGAAGAGTGGCACAACAAGTTCGTCGTCGTGTGGATTCTGTGGCTACAAGAGGAACAGTATCTTCTGTTGAAAGTCCGGATAATATGGCTCCTGAAACAACCACATTGACAAGTTCTAAATATGAAGATATTGACGATTTTACTAATGAAGTGGATGAGGATGAAACGGAACTTGAAGATGAAGAAAGTAATGCTCTGCTAAAGAACCCTTGGATGACTGAGACCATTGATGATCAAGCAAATTCCTCCAAATCTCAGAACGCCCCAAAACAGAGACCTGTCAGTATGATTGTGCCTCCTCAGGATGCAGATCTAATTGAATTTGAGACCTAAATAAACATTACAAAATATATAGACTTGTATAATGAATAACTTTTTTCTTTCTACTTAACACCAGTTGTATTTGGAATTCTTCGAAAATTGCTTAGTTAAATTCAACATCAAAATAAAAAAAAGAGCAGCCTAAAATGACACAAGATCTGTCTTCTTAAATTGCTACCAAAAAAACAATATTCCACTTCCTCTGAGATTTCATTTTAAGTTGACTGTATAGTGGCATAGATATTGGGCATGTTAGCTTTTAGGCCAGGTTTACTCAGGAGAACAGGAGTAAAATTGCTTCCCTTTTCACAAATTCACACCTCAGCCCTATTGAAGAAAGAGTATATCTCCCTTCAGTCTGCGCCTCTGAGTAGTTTGCTACGATCACAAATATATGATAGCTATAAGGTAGGATATCCTGTTTCAAAATATTCAGTTAATCAGTTTAGTACATTTTCGCAAAAGAAGATTAATTGGCAAGATGATTTGGCTGATAGATATACCCGTTTAAATCGATTTCAACAATATAATTATAGTAACAATAACAACAGATTCAATGACTCTTTAGGTAAGCTGACATTAATTGGTGTTTCTGCTATGGCTGGTATCTTTTTGACTTCTCATTTACTATTTGAATATGTACCGCCATTTACCTATTTCCGCAATCGACCTAGGGAGTTAGTTTATACAATTCTGGGAATTAATGTTGCAATATTTGGTCTATGGCAAGTTCCCAAAGTATGGCCTTATTTACAAAAATATATGTTATTGCAAAAGGGTCAATTGATTAATAAATGGTCAATTATTGGTAGTGCCTTCTCACATCAAGAATTTTGGCATCTTGGGATGAATATGTTAGCCCTATGGTCATTTGGTACATCTTTAGCCTCCATGTTAGGAACAGCAAACTTCTTTTCACTTTATATGAATAGTGCCATTGCAGGTTCCTTATTTTCCATGTGGTATCCTGTCTTGGCAAGAATGATGACCATTGGACCAAGTTTAGGTGCTAGTAGTGCTTTATTTGGTGTTTTTGGTTGTTTTGCATATTTAATTCCAAACGCAAAGATTTTGTTGTTTGTGTTTCCTATCCCTGGTGGGGCATGGGTTGCATTTTTGGCCTCTGTGGTATGGAACGCTGCTGGATGTACTCTTAGATGGGGGTCCTTTGATTATGCAGCCCATCTTGGCGGTTCTGCCATCGGTGTAATATATGGTTGGTTAATACATAAGAAGGTTGAACAAAGAAGACGTAGAATTAATAGAAGATTAAGTGGGAATTCTTCAGCATCCTCAAGATGGTTTTAAAACTACAAAATGTACTATTTAGCTTTTGGAATGATACTAACATGTAAATAATGAATATAAATATTATGAATAAAATGCAAATATATATATGTGGGGTGGGGGAAGCAATTATTTCCGATTCTTCAATAAGCCTTTCTCTAAGATAAAATAATTATTAGAAGCTTTACTAGCTAAGGATGTTGGATTCCATGAACCACTCTTTTCACTCTCTTGTTTATGATCCTTCTGGGTTTCAATCAATTTCAACAAGTCTTTGTATTTTAAAGGTTTGATATGGTTAGGTAATAATCGAGCATACTTTGTGTCATATTGCATTTCCTTTTCACTTAGAGGAATATTTTTTAGAATATTAATGAAACGAATTTGGTTCCTTAGTGTGCTTCTAATCTCTTCTAGATTGATATTCTTTCTAGAGAGACCAGAAAGCTTCAATAATTTAAATATTGTCTCATTTGACAGTATCTCCTTATTTACCGTAGTATCAGCTGTTTCATCTTCGACTTGTAACAATTCTTGTCCATCCCATATGTTTCCATCTAAGAACCGCTCTATTTCCAATGGAGATCTAAACTTTGAACCCACTTCAGCTCCCTTTATTTGGGTAGTATAAAACCGTTGCATCCCAATTGCTTTACATGCGTTTTGACGAGCTATACAACCCAAATTTCTGCATAACATTGTCAGCTAGTTTGTGAATACTGATCTGAGATATGAAAGAACGTTGCCGTTGGATGTCTTTAAATATTGCAATAGTTGCTCCAAGAGTTCAATACGTTTCTTATATTTCTATTGTTTTAGAACTATAGCAATAAAGTGCTTAAAATCACGTGAATGTCACATGGTCCGGGTAATGTTTTGGAAAATTTTCGAACTGAAAAAAATTTCGATTTTGCGATGAGATGAGCTTGAAATTTTGAGATTGTTCTGCAGTTAGATACATTTATTGCTGTTGAGGATTACCTTTCATTAAGCCTGTTTCGAACAACCAATTCAAGCTCTAAGTCACATATCCACAATGAGAATCAAGAAGAAGAACACAAGAGGTAACGCTAAAAATTTCATTACCAGAACTCAAGCCGTTAAAAAATTACAAGTCTCTTTGGCTGATTTCAGAAGATTATGTATCTTCAAAGGTATTTACCCAAGAGAACCAAGAAATAAGAAGAAGGCCAACAAGGGTTCTACTGCCCCAACTACTTTCTATTATTCCAAGGATATCCAATATTTGATGCATGAGCCTGTTTTAGCCAAATTCAGAGAACATAAGACTTTTGCAAAGAAATTGACTAGAGCTCTTGGTAGAGGTGAAGTCTCTGCTGCTAAGAGATTGGAAGAAAATAGATCTACTTATAAGTTGGATCATATCATTAAGGAACGTTATCCAAGTTTCCCAGATGCGTTAAGAGATATCGATGATGCTTTAAATATGCTCTTCCTCTTCTCTAACTTACCAGCCACTAACCAAGTTTCTTCCAAAATTATTCAAGACGCGCAAAGGTTATGTAACCAATGGTTAGCCTTTGTTGCTAAGGAACGTTTAGTTAGAAAGGTCTTCGTTTCCATTAAGGGTGTCTATTACCAAGCCTCTGTAAGAGGTGAGGATATTAGATGGGTGGTTCCATATAAGTTCCCAGAAAATATTCCATCAGATATTGATTTCAGAATTATGGTGACTTTCTTAGAATTTTATTCCACTTTATTACATTTTGTTCTTTACAAGTTATACACTGATCGTGATTTAGTTTATCCACCAAAGATTGATCAAGAAAAGGATAAGATAATAAGTGGTATCTCTTCTTACATTTTAGAATCCCAAAATGAAAAGAACACCTTATTACAACCAGAAGAAATGAATGCTTCTCCAGCTGATAAGAAGGCTGTTCAAACTTTAGATGCTGAAACTCTAAAATCTGCCTTAAATGCCGATAATGATCAAACTGACGATAAGAAAGAACAAGAAGAACAGGAAAATGTTGAAACTGTTCATTTAGATACTTTTGAAGATAAGAACAAAAACCATGGTGATATCTTAGCTCAACCAAGTGAATTCGATTCTCCAGTTGCCACATTATTCTCTGATTTCGTGTTCTACGTGGGTAGAGAAGTTCCATTAGATGTTGTGGAATTCTTAATCTTATCTGCTGGTGGTTCTGTCATTAGTGAAGTTGCATTAGATCAATTAGAAAATAAAGATGATATTGATTTATCTAAGATCACTCATCAAATTGTTGATAGACCTGTATTGAAGAATAAAGTTCCTGGTAGAACATATATCCAACCACAATGGATCTTTGATTGTATTAATAAGGCTGAATTAGTCCCAGCCAACTTATATCTACCTGGTGAACCTCTTCCACCACATCTATCCCCATGGGGTGATTCTACTGGTTATGACCCAACTGCTGAAGATGAAACTAAGGAAGGTGAAGAATCCAGTGAAAGCGAAGAAGAAGAACAAGAAGAAGAAGGTGACGAAGAACAAGATAATGTTGCTGCTATAACCAATGATGACGATGAAGAAGATGCAGAAACTCTTGCAGCTCAAAAGGAATTAGAACTAGAAGCCCAGGGTGTTAGTTACAGTGAAGCTAATGTGGATGACCCTGAAAAGAAAAGCAAAAACAAGAAGAGAAAGCTAACAGAAGAAGAAGAAGAAAAAGAAATGAAGATGATCATGATGAGTAATAAACAACGTAAACTTTACAAGAAAATGCAATATTCTAATGCTAAGAAGGAAGAAAAGATCGAAAACTTGAAAAAGAAAAAGAAGCAAATTCAAAAGACTAAGAAGAAATTACAAAATCTTGATAAAAAATAAGATCCTATATGTATATAATTTAGACATATATAATTCACATCATCCCGTAAGCATTACGGCTGTATAATAGAAATAAAACGATTAACTTATCTTTAAATAAGCGATTTACGTTGTTTTTATTTATTATATGACTTGATTGTTATTGTATTCCATTCTACTATCCATAGATTTACGATCAGGAATTTGCAAATCGACGTAACCTTGTAATTCTTTTTGAAGATTCAATAATTGTTGTTCACCATGATTTATCTGATCTAAATTAGTTGCTTTATTAGCATTTGTATAAGCCTTTATAAGGTATCCATTCTTTGTTATTTGTCTCTTTGATCCAACATCCCAAACTTTCTGTAATTCGACAATGATGTTATGCTTTAAATGGAACTTCACACCAAGAGTCAAATATTGATATTCGGGAACATAATATAATTCCTTCATAAAGGTATTTAATGATGCATTTGGACCTGCGGTCTGTAATATTATTGATTCAGTAATAGTTTGCATAGAAACTTTTCTATTACTACCAGCTGCCGGTATATCTGAAATGGCAAAGGCCCAATTATCCAAGTTTGAGGTATCACTATTTATGGATGTAGTCAATTGATTATTTATAATCTTATCTATTAAAATAGCGTCTATAGGTAATGTATCTGTGTTTAAAGTAGGTAACAATTTATAATCAATTATTTTCCCATTAATATTAAATATCATTTCCATCGGCATATCTTTACTAACTTTAATTCTGGTCTGTTCAATTAATTGATTCTTGGTATTTGTAGTGGCTACTTCATAATCTGGATCTGGTTTCCACATTGTAGATAAGTTAGAAAACATTATTGGGGCGGTACCATATGATGTCGTCATTGTTGCTAGAAATAAATCGTAAGCATCATCATTTATGGAACTGAAAAGACTTAATTGTTGAACCATTTGGACTTGAGCTATATTATACAATCAAGTTGGTCGATAGTGAGTTATTTTTCGGATGTAACTGCTGTGATTATTTAGCAGTTCATAATTTCAATATTTTCAAAAATCACTTTAAAGGTTTTCGATGTTTTTAAATGTTCACTTTAACAACGTAAGACACTTTTAAATAGGTATATTGTATAATCTAGAAGGTCTAAATTTGCAATTGCACGTATAACTAAGGTTAACAATAAGAAAAAAATGGCAGTTGATGTTCCTCATTCGGTGATTAAGAAGCTTATCATTGCCACAGCATGTATGATTGCATTACCACTTCTAACCTTTTTCATTACAAACCAATTTGTGTCCAATTCTGTGGTATCAGGTGGTTTAGCTGCATTAGCGGCCAATGTGGTGTTGATTGCATTTATTGTTGTGGCTTTTACTGAAGATATTGCTGTAGAGTCCGATGAAAAGAAGAAAGACTGATTATTTGGAATCTTTTTAATTTAACATTGAATCCACGCATATAAAATAGGTGGATAACATCTGATGGATTCAATTTAAATATATAAGATAAATATATATGTTTGTGTGTATAAAAAAATGGAATGGATTAATTTATACTTTAATAAAAGCTAAAACTAAGGAAAATAATATATAAAGGCATCAGTCCTCTATTGAGTCTTCTTAATTGGGTTTGTTGGCTTATCTAAAGCAGAGTAACTGATTTCAATACTCATTATCCAAGACATGGCGACGACCAGGATACCTAATAAAAGAAAGGAAACGATTAAACACATTATTAAACCTTCGGTCCATGTCTTACTTAAAGAATCGTCCACATCCTTATTGTTATCATCACCACCAGCCTTGAAATCTTGAATAGAATCTTCTTCATTTGCATAGTTATAATCAGATCCTCCAGTATTTTGTTTAGCTTGAACAATTTCATCCAAAGTTTCTAGCGAGGTAGTATCTTTAGTGTTAATTAACATATCAATATTAACATTTAGATATTCTTCTAAGAAGATACTGGCACTTTCAATAAAATCGTTAACATCTGAAAGATCGTAGTCCTTCTTTTGGAATTTAAACCAAACAATACCATAATCTTCTACAGGGAAATCATATAATATGTTAGACCCACTTTGGTCAATATTCTTAATCTTAAAATAAGCAACTTTATCATCTGATGGTCTTTCTAAAGCTGGTTCATCGTCCAAAATATTAGTTATGTGGTTCTCGAAGAATTGAGTCAAAAATTGGTATTGGTTAATTTTGGCAACATTCTCTTCATTTGTCATAACATCAAGGATTTTAAATTTCTCGAATTCAAAGACTACAATTGGTTGCTCCACAGTGGCAAGGTTTATAATATCTGAAGAGGAAGATAATCTGTAATCGATTTCATCTTTGGTACGGATGGAAATATATGAAGTTGTATTAGTAGTCTTAGCAAACACAATGGCGACAAACTGTGCCAACAATGCCAATACAACAGGTAAACTGCCCAACATTGTTACTTCAGTAGTAGAATAGTTAATTGGTTACTTATAAAATATGCTTCAAAGCAGTAAAACTCCATCTTTAAATGACATTAATTCTTTCTTTCAATCTGTCACTTTTTTTTTTCACTTTTCCTTTGTATTTTTTTTTTTTATTATGTGCGTTTCTTTGCAAATGACAGCAATTTTCACGTGACAGGGTGGATTTTATTAGTCGAATAAAGATGATTCCAGGATAGCAAGTTAAGTTGCCATTTCGTATTAACCTTAATAAGCCCTGTTAAATCGCAATTCGGTCCCCTTTCCTTACAAAAATATTGTAACTTTGTTAACATATAGCTTTGTTTTTTGTTCAGTTTTGTGATTTCTTGAAGTGAAATAAAAAACGGTCACAAAATAAAATTAAGCATAAAGGTAGTAATCACAAAGTAGTTCTTTAAAATACAAATCAAAGAAAGCCCATACCAGTATATGTCTAAAAGTTACATTTAAATTTTTACAACAAATGATTTCAGTTAAAAAAAGAACAGTTTTTAGTGATATTACACTTTTCACAGTGAATCAAGAAAATGGCCCTAGTCAAATTAAAAGTTCAAGCTACAAGGAACCTACAAAAAGTTTTAATAATAATCATAACAATTTTAAAAATAAGGCAATTCTTCCATCTTCAATTGGTTCGACACCCTTGGAAAATTTAACAGATTCAAATACCACTTCAATATCTGAACATGAGGAAAAATTATATGATATTATGGCAGTGACGGAATATTCAGATGACATATTTGAATATCTTTACAAATTAGATAAACAACGTCAGATCAATAAGAAGCATATGACAAAAGAGGATATTTTTAATAGAGAAACTTTAATTAATTGGATAGTTAAAGTTCATTGGCAATTTGGTTTTTTAGAAGAAACATTATATTTAACATGTTATATTATAGATAAATATCAATCACTAAAACAAACTCCTGTGGAAATATTACAATTACTGGGTATAACAAGTCTCTTTATTGCTTCGAAAGTTGAAGAAATAATCGTTCCCAGAACTTGCTATTTTGCTTTCCAAACAGAGGGAAATTTTTCTATGTCAGATATCCTTACCTTTGAAATTAAGATCTTAAAACAACTTCAATATGATTTAAGTTATGCAAGTCCAATGAATTTTGTAAGAAGGTTGACGAAGGCTGATAATTTTAATTTGCCAAGAAGAACCATTGCCAAATATCTTTTAGAAATAACTATCATAGATTCAAAAGATTTTAGTCGATTCCCCAAAGCACAATGTGCAGCAGCAGCGATGTTCCTCTCAAGAAGAATGTTTGGGCAAAATGGTTGGAACTCCAAATTTGTTCATGATTCAGGTGGATATTCAAAGAGAGATATTATCTTTATTTGTAAGTTATTAATCAAATATTTGTTGTCACCCATTGTCCATATTGATTTTCAAACCAAATATGAATCTACCTGCTACTTGAGGGCTTCGATAATTTGTAAAGAATGGGTGTTAGCAATAATGAAACAACAAAAGAGAAAGAAAAGAGAAAATAAAACAGAGGGTAAAAATAATAAGAGGAAATATTAATTATTAGATGATATATTATTATTATATATATGATGCAATGTGAAATGGTTTATTAATAGTATAATATGCAAAGAGAGATAAAAAGAGTAATTCTTTTTTTTTTCAGTATAGTAGTTAATGCTCCATTAGATATGGAATTGTTACAGGGGAAGTAAAATATGTTGGGCTAAGCGCTGTTTCTTAATGATTTACATTTCTTGAAAAGGTTCAGATAAATATGCTGGTTCTTGAACTTTTGTATTAAACAATCGATTTTATAAGTTGGTGTCACAATTTCATCAATTAGTAATGAAGAATATTTCTTAATGATTAGTGTAGCATTTTCTAAGTCATGGTAGTCGTTTTTATTTAAGAATGGAAGGAACCATTCCATCAAATTTTTATCTTCTTCACAAGCATTAGAAGAAATTTTCTTAGATAAATACATGGAAAGAACACTAATTAATGAAGGATTTAAGCCAATGAATGTAGGTGAGCAGTAGGCAAATTCAAGTATGATTTTAGCATATTTTCTGGTAATCTCACTATAGTTGTCAGATTTAGAGATTCTTCTGACAAAATCCATTGGATTAGGCCAAGCAATTTCAAAATTTAAACTTTCTAATATTTGATATTCAGCATTCTTAATATCTTGAGTTGATGCAGCACCATCTGTTACGTATGCATAATTAGATAATTTTGGTAAATTAATTTCATAGAATTTTGCAGCTATGAATAATGATGTAATGGCGACCAGTTGTAATTTTGAAGTTGAAACTTTTGATTGAGACAAGAATTTATCCATGATATTTATGGCTAATAATAAAGTCTCTGTGACACATTGGAACTTTTCATGAACTTGAACTAACCAATCCACTAATATACTTCTTAATTTGGGTCTTAAATAAAATATAGAATGTTTATCTTTAGTGTAGTTATAAGAAGGTGATAATACTGATTCTCTTTCATAAAAATATTTGAAAATGTCATCACTATATTCCTTGACCATCTTAATATCATTGTCATTGTGAATGCGATCAGTTGCTTCATCTTGGAAGTCTTGCCATATTTTCAATTTTTTACTTGATATATTCGATTCAATTATAGAGTGACTAACTTTCCTTTTCTTAGTTAAAGTAATCATTGGTGATGCAATAAAACTGTTGGTAAGACTTTGTTGTCTTTTCCTTTGTGTAATCTTACTGGGATCTGTACATAATCCAGTAAAATTTATACCAGATGGTAATAATTGTTTGTTCACAGACATTTCTGTCAAAGCGTGTCTTTGTTGGACCTGTGATGTCATGATATATTGATATTATTATTAGTGTCGTGCGCAACAAGTACTTTGGCTTAGTTTGAGTTGAGTGAGCCCGAGGGAAACTATTTAGTAATTCAACCACACAAGAAGATACGATATTTATATATATATATATATATATAATCTTATATCCACCAGCTAGCTTCTATATAAATCCACTTGAACATAATAAATTGAGGATAGTATGCAATTTGGTGTAGTGATTTCCTTTAAAGAATGTGGAAAAAAATATAATATAGAATAATAATCCTGTAATACCAAGCATTAATTCCTAATTTGGTTAAATTCACGAAATGACTACATTTCTAGGGTTAATAAAACTTACAACTACAATCGCGTCACATTTGACAAATCGCTTATTATCCTATCTGACGCGTTTTATTTTTCGCATAGTAAATTGACGTGTCAGTGCACACTTCGGAAAAATTAGAGTGGTACGTTATTTGTTTTAGGGTTGAAATTCCGCATTCCATGGTATTTTACAGCATAACTAGTTCCTCAAGGGTTCGAGTACCATGAGATGCAATTTTGTGCCACCTTGGGTGCAAAAAATAAGCTCGCACTCAGATTCGAACTAAGGACCAACAGATTTGCAATCTGCTGCGCTACCACTGCGCCATACGAGCTTAAAATTTTTTAAAAAGAAAATTTTCGTTGTTTACTTAAACATACTCTCTAATCATGGGTTTTAGACAAATTGGGCTTAGCATACCTGTTTTGTAGTAATAAAATGTTCAAAATTTAAATATATTGTGAATATATTCTTTTCAAGTAATCAAGCTAACCTTTTTAAAGGATAAAATCTGCAGAAAGTTCTTACGTTTTTCACCTGAAGTAGACATATTGTTTAGATGCTTGCAGTCCGTGTATTAAAAGTAAAAGCTAGAGATAAATAATATATATATATAGACAGCATTTAATATAGCTGTTACACTATTTTTAATTTTGATAAAAGAATAAGTTTTTCTTCTTTGGAAAAGATTAAAACTGATAAAGTGCGTAAGCCACGTGAAAAGTATTTTCAGTATACACTGAAATTATGAACTCTCTATGATAGTTCCTGCACATTCTTTTTTTTTTTTTGGAAGTTCATTTTCCACATACACAAAATATGGTACCTCCATCCCTCCCCCTTTTCCATCCATTATAAGGCCTACAATCATAATAAAACGAATAAATT
>PPOL03000086.1:0-40760 GCA_003708905.3 Monosporozyma siamensis
TTTCTTGTAGTAAATGTTATTCGTTTGAATAATTCCTTTTGCCACAATGGATCTCGAGTCATATAAAAAAATAAAAAGAATAAAACCAAACGTATGACTAGTTCATCTCTATTGATATGGGGTAAACTGTTTTCTAGATTTAAAAAGAGAAATGTGCAGATGTATGACACCAAAGAAATTCAAATATAGGCTTAATACATGTTCAGCTTTCTAAATTCTCTTGCATTACTTCATGTAGCTATAAAAGAAGAAAAGTAGTTGGAAAGTAGTGACATTCATTTTTACAAAGAGGAGGAGTATAATAGAATATGAAGAATAGTCCCCTAAACAACTATATTATCCTCACTATGGCACATATAATGTACGTTTGTATATATACATTTGTACGTGATTACAAGAAGAAAATACCGTATATAAGTTCGATATCTTTGAAGTTGCTATATAAAACTGATAAGATAAATGTCTCTCAGTACACGATTATACTGTTTTCGTCTTCTTCTTTATCTATTCTGTTAACCTCTAACTATTATATTTAGGATAAGAAAAAATTGAGTTTTCAATTATTTAAAAGGAAGTAACCTTATAAAGAAGATTCAAAGAGAGGATAGAGGAGACCCAGCCAAACGCTAAGATATCCATTCAGGATGTTATATGAACTAATGGGTATTGTTCGTGTGAGAAATACATTACAAGGCCCGCTTGAAGCAAAAGAATTATTAACATCAATTGGTAAGACAATCATATCAAATAGAGGATTAATTAGATCAATAACACCCCTTGGTATCGAACAATTTTCTACAATTTTAAAGAAGAATCAAACTAAATATTATCGTGGTTATAGATTCATAATGTTATTTGATTCATCTGTTGGTGTTCAATCTGAAATTAATAGAATATTAAAGAAAGATCCACGCTTAATTCGATCATCTATTGTTAAGATTAATACAAGACGTAACCTGGATATTGCATCCTCGATAGATAGAGTGCAGGGCTATAATTCCATATTACAAAAGATAGGATCTAAAAATCTTTGAGAATAGGGAAAAGGGTTTATTACAAAAAAAAAGAACACACAGATCATAATATATTCATGTAAATATATAGAACAAATATAAAGAAATAAAGATCATTTTATTTAATCTATTCTTTTATTACTATTTAATCTTGGTGGTAAAGGGGACTCCTCCAGAGAAATATTTGATGTTGCAGAAGATCTTGAGGCGTACGAATTTCTATCAAAAATATTGTTTGGGGTAACGCTATTTTGGTCATCTAAATCAAATTCTAATACATTATTATCATTTAAATCTAATATCCTTGTATTATCTAATGATGATAATGGAATATTTTCAATATCATCATTACCCAATGGATCTAATGGATTTTCTCTAATCATATCATATTTTTCAATTGATGAATATGACCATCTACAAAATAAAGTTGTATCCACCAAGGGCAACTGGGTATATTTTGTATATTGGAAAATAATATAAGATAGGACAGATCCAGCCATTAAATCGACAAAATAATGATGTGTTAAATACATAGTTGACCACCATAACCAACAAACATAAGTAATAAATAATGGAGTTAAGAAAGGGAAACAATAAGAGAAAAACAATGCTTCCATTGTAGCACAGCCAGAATGTAAAGATGGGAAAGCACCAAATATAACAGAAGAATTTTCAAAACCTTGGGTATAAACATTAATATTTAGTAATTTATCAATTCTTGCAAGACCACCTGGTGAACCATGCATACCATAATGAGCAGATTCTAAACCATAAAGAATCTTATACCATGGTGGTGCCGCTGGGAAGATATTTTGAATGATAACACCGAATAGATTCATATAACCGAATGCAAAGGCATAACCTTGTAAAATCTTTGGTGGACCAAATATGAATAAGATTGCTGCCACGACAAATGGAGCACCAAAATGAAAAATACCGTATGGAATCCAGGCTAGGATATCTAAAAATGAATTTGTTGAGGTGGCTAAAATATCAGATAAATTATCGCCATAAAGTATAGTTTCGATAGCTGGAAGTACTTTCACAGTAATTGGTGGCCTTTTCCCAGCAGGAAAATATGACGAGGTGAAATAAAGAGCTAACCAGGTGAAAATAGGTAGAGCATGAAAGAAAAATTGTCCCGTTAAAGGTATCAAACACAGTAGGACCAAAGTAGAATATATTAAACATTTAATTAACCATGGTAATGGATTAGTAATAAAAGTGAACAGGAAAATTGAAGCCATAAATCCATAATGACATATACTTTGCCAAGTCCAACGGAAATTTTTAATTGCTTGAATAGATTTCTTGATCTCTAGACTTGTTTCTAGTTCAGAGACTTCTGAATCTATTGGTCTCTGTGATAAAAACCATCTATAAAAGAGGTTTGGCATGTTTGTATTATTGTAGATAGATTAAAAGAAATTAATAATAGTAGTTAAAAGAGCAGATAAAGACAACAAACGACACAACAGCACCCACCAGCAACAGAAACCACAACTAAAGAATATAGGAAATGTTTTAGTGTACTAATATATGCCTGTATGATAACAACTATAACCATGTACAAAACATCACTAGATGTCAATCAAACACATTACAGAAAGCGATGCTTTTTAAACGTTTTCCTGCAAAACAAAAACAAAAAAACGCGGTGAAAAAAAACAAAAAAAAACTCAAAAAGAAACATCGAAATTTTGACATAGTGTGATTTCAAAGTTGTGAAGAATGAATAGTGAATAGATTGAAAAAGTCAGAAGATTGTTACATTCAATGAATATATCCTGTAATAATGATATGGTTGTTCGGTGTGATTGGTAAATCATAAATGGTGCGATTAATGAATATAACTGAATATCACGTGATAGCCACGTTTTTTGCATATTTTTAATTTATCCCGCTGACAAAAGCGGTTGTAATGTCAAACCACACTCATTAATTGCAGTGATAACAGATACCACTGCAACCTTCTAGCAACTACATATTACCCCGTGACAAGTTCATAATGTCTTTACCAACAAGAGTATCAAAGAGAAAGAACAAGGGACAAAATAAGTATCTGGAATCCCTATTAAAGGAGGAACTCAATCCACAATCTTTACCTAAAACCAATAATAATAATATTGATGATGAAGGCGATGGGAAGATAAATAGACAATATACTGTCTTTTGTAGCGTTTGTAATACTACAGACGATAATTATGATGAATTAACAGATCCATTTGGTGATATGATTCAATGTGATAAGTGTGATACATGGCAGCATATTAGTTGTATTTTACAAAATCAGTCAAAACCCATAGAACAATTTTTTGAATCTGATGGGAAATATATTTGTAATCAATGTGATCCAAATAGATATCCACATTTACTATCTATTACTGCTAATCCATCATCTATTATTACTAATAAAAAAATCGAGGATGATGATGAGGATAGTAATTATACTTTTTCTACGGAATTTGATAATGATAAAGATTTAGATATATTAGATGAAGTTTATGAAAGTGATCATGAGAAGAAGAAAATTCAAAACAGAAGAAAATCTTCCACTTCAACTAGTACTAAGACAAAAATCCATACTGACAATGACAATAACGATCCATCGAAATCAAATAGAATTAGAGAAAATGCATCCAAAATGTTTATTGATTTATTTACCAAATTTATAATTCCTGAAACAATCAAAAATAACGAATATGTACTACCTACAGGCAAGACAATCCAAGATGTGGCACGAGAAATGGGTCAATTATTAGAAACAAATTTATTCGAATTTGTCAATGAAAATAAACCAATGATGATCAATTCCAAATTATATTCTGAAAAGGTTAGAATGCTATATTCAAATCTTAAAGATATTAAAAATTTAAAATTAAAATGTCATATTATGAAAGGTGAATTGAAACTAGAAGATTTGGTTAAATTCGACTCGGCTCAATTGATCAACCCAGATCTACAATCTTTTAAAAAAAATATCGATTCGAAAGTTATGAATCAAGTTGTTATTGAAATGCCGACAGAGAAACCATTATATGTTAAGACACACAAGGGTGAAGAATTAATTGAAAGGGATGATGACAATATTAATGAAACTACTCCCAATGATGCAAACAATAGAGGGTCTATTACTATGGAGGGTGATTTCTTAGTGAAAGATAATATTATTACTACCCATACAGAAGAACCAACAATATCACATACTGAGGATGATAATAGTAAAAGTGTATTTTCGCATAGAGTTAACATAAGGATACCAGAAATCTTATCTTCTTCCAGATCATTAATTAATAATGCAATATATTTAACTTGTAGTAATGGAAAATTACGACATCCCTACAAAGAATGTCTTCAAGATGGTAATTTAATTGTTGAAGGTAGATTAACCACATTAAAAGCATATAAATATTTAAATGAAATTAAATCATCACGTAACATTCTTGCATATTATTTGAGAGATTATTCAAATAGTGATTATTCTACTATCGTGGATTGGATGTTATTAAATGATAAGATTTTAGGTATTAAATGTGGTAAATTTTATGTTAAGAACATTTATCTTATTGCTAGTGATAGTGGTGAATATCCTTCAATAATGGAAGATTTATTTGATGGACAAAAGACATCTCCTTTAATTAAATATTCTGAACCCAAACTATTTTTATTAGTAGTTATTAAACCAGAATTACTTCCATAAAAAATTCATACTATATAAAATTGTAAATATAATAAATAATTAGGATTTTCCTTAAATTGATTAATGGTTGATTATAATTTTATACATATTAAAATTTATATATAGAATATATCGGGGGGATTGATTTGAGAAGATTTTTTAATTTTAATTGATAATTTAAGCCTTAGCTAAAGTCTTCTTAACAGCGTATCTTTTTTGCTTTCTTAAGACCATAACTTGGAATCTTTCAAAATCAGTTAAAGTAGCTCTTCTTTGACGTTGAGCAATCTTCTTAGCCCAGGTAGTTTGATTCCATTTTTCAACAACACCAGCAGCGGCAAATTTCTTTGCAACAGTAGCGGTTCTAGCACCTCTTGGTAAAGCAAAAGTTAATGGAGTTAAGACAACTTGACCTAAGTGAATAGCTTGTCTTGGGACACCAGTTTCTGGACCATCAATTAAGACCTAAAATAAAAAAATTGATTATGAATAAAAGTATTCATAAATATTATGTTAGTAAAAAAAATTATTCATTTTTTGGACATTGGAGGAAAGTAAGAGTAATGACGATATAAATTTGAATCAAATATTATGATAATATGGTATTATTTGCCTTGCGTTCCTGTTCTCTATGCGTTTTATAATCTATGGAATATTTTCATTTGGACTTTATATCCTATTTCAATTGTATAGTTTCTTTTGCACTAAATCAAACTTATATCTAATCAGTGTGCATACTCATTTCCTTCTTATTAAAAGAATCATATTAAAAAACATACCTTCTTTTGGTCAATAATTTCGACAATGGTAGCTAATTTACCAGTGTTCTTAACAAGGACAACACGACCGACTTCAACTAATCTCCAGTTAGAGGCCTTAACAATAGAATCAACGGACATTTTTGGATTGTTATTTTATGTGAGGGGATGTTCGGTGGATAAATAGTAATATAAACAAGTAATATAGTAATTATTTAACTTGATGTAATTATGTATATTGAATAATAATTTAGTGATATTATTCACACTCTGTGATGGTGAGTGTAAATTCCCGCCTATGGAAAGCGGCCACAGTACCTTCCAGTGGCATTTCCCAGGCCCAGCACCAGTCCTACTAACCTGCAGTGAGTGTGGAGAGAGATGGGATGGGATTCCTACTGGACCAGGGGTACACTAGACAGAACTGCTGTCTACCTTCCCCAGCCTAGGAAGAAGAGACTTCCTTCCGGACGGACAATCCAACCACCTCACTTCCTATCAGAGGCAAGATTCTGGACCCGGCCAGGTGCGGAAATTCACGTTGTGCGTCGCGTCATTTCGTCGGGTGGAAGCACTCCAAAGAGGAAAACTGAGAGCCAACAAAGAATCCAAATTTCCCAAAGCGGAAACTAACTCAGTAAGAAAATTACAGAAGGTGTGGGTGTTTTTAGAACAGTCCCATTTATCTATTTTTTTTTCGCGTTCTTCAAAATGAGAGGTTCGTGGAACAACTTCTACGGCTATAAAAAGGCTGTGTTTTCTTTTGTTGGTTAGCAAAATGTTGGGCAATATCAGTTGCTTTTTATTGGTAATAGCTACTTTAAACTTTTACTTGACATTAAGTTAATACAAACTACAATTCAAGAATATCCATGTATATGGTATTTTAGCTACAACTAGTTATTATTATTTCTTTTGTTCTGGATGGATGATGATATAATTTGCGATTGAGCGTTAAGACCTGGTGACACGCCTAGTTACCGCTAAGGGATCTTAATAAAATGCGAACAATTTTTAACGACTGACCACCAGATTCTATTACAGTGTGTTACTAAACTTTTAATCTTAACTTGTTGTCTCACTCATTACTAGCATTTTTACTATTGTAATACATCGTCTTTCCTTGCAATTTTTGGGAAATTTTTTGACATACCGGGTAACCTGTGTATATTTTCTTTTGACCATATTTAGAAGAGTTATGCACATATAATAATACACCTAAATAAGGTTATACAATCGGTATAGTCAATACCTATCCAGAGTTATACGTTCAGTTATATATAAAAAGGTAATGTCTAATAGTAGATATTCTCAAATAGAATCAAATGTATGTTTATACGATCGGTTCCCCTCTCATTTCATTATATTTTACTAACAAATATGTAATGTTAATATGACACTTTTATTCGTAGAATGATCAAAGATTAAATAATTTAGCTAATAAATTAGCGACATTTAGAGGTATTAATGAAGATATAAATCAACAAGCAATTAACGACGATTCATTATTAAATCAATTAAATGATTCGTTCACTACAATGGCAAATAATATAAAAGATTCTGCATCAAGACTTACAAGAACAATGAATATGGGTAATGGTATATGGAAAATGGTTGGATTAGCATTATTAATCTTCTTCATAATATATACTCTATTTAAATTGTTTTAATAGATATACACATAAGTTCAAAATTTTTATCTAGCTGCAGCATCTTTACCTAATCTATAATTACCAATGGCTTTACCCCAATTAACTTTTGATCTTGTCACCGGTAATTTTCTTCTTAAACTTTTAAATTGACTTTCATTTAAATTTTCAAATTGTTTATATAAATCATTTGTAAATTCATTTTCCCAATTTTGAATAACATTAAGCATTGTGTCATCTGCATTTGTTTCATTCTTATAATTTTTAGTTGATTGAAATCTTACATTACCATCTTCATAATAATGAACATCAACACTAATTTTACCCTCTTCTATATTCTTACTTTGAGAATTCCAAATATATTCTGATCTCCATTCACCATTCCAAAAATTTGATTCATTATATTTATCACTAATAATATATATGATAAATTTTTCCTCATTTGATCCCTTATATGGATAAATGGCAATTGAATGATCTCCTGGGAAATTCTTCTCCACATATGATTTTAAATCATCATCGATTGGGATTGTTTCATTATTCCCATTATAATCTTGGACCTTTGTCCCTTTTAAAGTTAATGGATCAACGTTAACAATACTATTATTAGAATAGTCAATAAATTCATCATCTTCAACATGATTATGATTAGATATGATAAAAGTGGCATTATTATTATCTAAATGAGCAATTGCAGCCCGTTCCATATTAAATTCACGTACAGTAGATAAGATCGTATCTTTACCATTAACCCCTGTGATTATTAATAAATCTTGTACAATGGCTTCTAATTCACCTGGCGATGCATCTTTAATTATATTTTTAATAACAGTGTTAAACTCTGACATATTTAAACAGGCGAGTGGGTGGGCTAGGAGATTTTATGTACCAATTGACACTTGTTTAAGATAGTATGTGCTTTCAATATTTCCTTTCTTTTAATTTTTCACTTTTTTTGTAAATTGAAAATATGGAATGGTGCTATTATTTTATCCACTATATAACATTTCTATACTGCATATTTTATATATACTAATTTTGATAAGAAGGTGGTGCTTGTTGGTATTGTTGTGGTACTTGTTGTGTTGGCTGTGGTTGGAATTGTTGCTGTAGAGGCGTTTGTTGATACACGTTTTGTTGTAAAGGTGGTTGATTATATTGTGGAATAGGAGTATATTGCTGTTGTTGTGGGGCCATTCCTGTATATTGCGTTTGTTGTGTATTAGAATATTGTTGCTGTGATGGTGGTGGTACTCCTGTAAATTGTTGTTGTTGTTGTTGTTGTTGTTGTCCCATTGACACATATGTAGCTCTTTTCATAATATCATTATAGGTTGCTTCCGCATTAGCCAATATTTGATGTAATGAGCCTAAATCATCTCTATCTTTAGCATATTTCCCAATCAATTTAGTTATTTCTGGTCTCATTGGTGTCACTTCACCATATAATTTACTTATTGAATCATCTTGTAAAATTGAAACATTATCTTTTGAATTTTGTAACGTAAAATGTAATTGATCAATTTTATCTTTATTATTTAATAATTTATTAGTCAGTTGGTTAGTTGAAACAGTATCAGTATCCTGTGTTGGTTCCAATGGAGTCACATAATTGATTGGGAATATACCAATTTTACCATGTAAACTACCTCTCCACCAATCTCTATAGACTTGTTCTAATACGACAATAGTATCACCTTTATGGAAAGATAATTCATCTTGTTCTTTTGTATTTAAATCATACATTGCTTTAACTCTTTTCAATTGTGATATTTTATTTTGTTCTTGTAGCATTGGGATATTATTATTAGTAGTAGTAGTAGTGGCAGTAGTGGTAGTTTCAATATTTTTTTGTTTTGATTGTTCATATTCTTGTAAAGATAATCTCATTGCTTCTGCTAGTTCTTTATCTTCTTCTTCAGTTTCTAATTTATTTGGTTTTGATGGGGTGTTATCTATTGAGACATAAGGTTTTGTCACACTATCCCCATTTGATCTTAATAAATCACCGTGATGTCTTAATATATCTCTATAAATATCATTCATTGATTTTAACGAGGTATCATTTTTAAAACTTTTAGCTAACTGTTCCACACATTTAGCCACAGCAATTTTTAAAGTGATATGAACCCTTTTATTTTCAATTAGCTCATATAAAATTTTTGTAAAACTCTTTGAACTAATTTCTTGTTGTAATCTAGAACCGCAATTTTCAGCCAGGGCAATAGTTAAAGAAATTGCCCTCAAGATAATGTTAGCATCTTTCTGTTCGAATCTTCTCTCTAAGAAATGTATTACCATCTTTCCGTTATCTTCTGGATCTTGTTTGACTAAATCACATACATTCATTATTCTAGCCCAATTATCTGTGGTTAAAGTGGCATCTGTGGCCTTCAACACCGCTTGACTCAGTGTGGTTCTCATAGACATCTTTGTGTATTCTTGCTCCCTCCTTGCCACACAAGCAATTCTCACTCTATCCATCCATCTATACATCATACATAACATGATATATCAAATGTACGCCAGTGTTAAAATACTGCAAATTTCAGAATTCCCTTAACGCCACAGCGGGTGTCTGGGTGTTCCGGCTTTATTCCCACACCATTTTTGAAATATTGTTTCCATCGCTATATCTACAGTGTTATTATTATTATTATTATTACTGTTGGCACTGCACAGGAGATCTCTGGAGGTTTGAACACACTGTATCTCACACACACACACACACAAACACACAAAATGTCACAGGAACAGCAAGGTGCAGTGGGCAAGACCACCGCCAGTGACTTGTTAAGACCAAGAAATATAATGACGCGTCCAAGGCGTACAAGTTCTGTAGGGAAAATTGATATGGGAGATACAATCCCTGGTTTGGCTACAATGAATAAGACAAGACAATCAAAAGTGGATTCTAGAAGACGTCTTAATAAATTATCTAATTCGGATACTCATCTTTTACAAAAATTTTGGCTTTCTTTTCTAGAGATGAATTATAGGCACGCTTGGATTGCTCCTTTAATTATTCTTGTAGTGGTTTATTCGGCTTATTTCACATCAGGGAACATGACTGAATCAAATCCATTACATATGTTCATTGACGCGTCATATCAAGTTCCTGGAACAAATGAATACGGCAAAGGGATAAAAGATCTTTGTTTTGTGTTTTATTATATGATCTTCTTTACCTTCTTCAGAGAGTTTTTATTAGATGTCGTTATTAGACCATTACCTGGTTGGTTAGGTGCTACAAATAAGAGTAAAAGAATAATGGAACAAACTTTTTATGTCATTTATTATTCTTTATCAAGTCCATTTGGTCTTTATATCATGTATCATTCAGATCTTTGGTTTTTCAAGACAAAACCAATGTATAAGACATTCCCAGACTTGACCAATCCATACTTGTTTAAAATATTTTATTTGGGGCAAGGTGCATTTTGGGCACAACAAGCTTGTGTATTGGTATTACAGTTAGAAAAACCAAGAAAGGATTATAAAGAAATGATTTATCATCATATCGTGACGTTACTATTAGTTTGGTCCTCTTATGTGTTCCATTTCACAAAGATGGGGCTACCAATCTATATCACAATGGATATCTCGGATTTATTATTTGCCTTATCCAAAGATGTTAATTATATTGACTCACCAGTAACACCATATGTATTTACAGTATTTGTATGCTCATGGGTATATCTACGTCATTATATCAATTTGAAAATACTTTGGTCTGTGGTTACTGAATTTAGAACCGTCGGGGAATATAGATTAAATTTTGCCACACAACAATACAAATGTTGGATCTCATTACCTATCGTGTTTACTCTAATCGGAGCATTACAATTAGTACAAATTTATTGGTTTTCATTAATCTTAAAAGTATTATATAGAATATTGACAATGAGTAATTATGTCGATATTAGAAGTGATGCAGAAGATAATGAAGATATTGATTCTGAAGAAGAATCTGAATCTTCTATATCTTTCTCTGAACAAGAAAATGCAGAAAATAAGAAAACGTTATGATTATTTTGATGAAACAAGTTTATATATATACAGATCTATATAGAATACATATATTATTGTAAAATTATTATCCATTCCCTTTGCTGTTTTCAGCCCTTTTCTTTAAGATGTCAGGGATCTCTTCGATGCAATTTTTTTTTTTTTTCAATAACGGTATTTTTTTTTTTTTCATATTGAAATTTCGAACACGAAAATTTAAAGAGTAGAAGTGTTTGGTGTTGCAATGACCTTGCCTTAAACATAGCAAGAGTTAAAGCACAGCCATCCCACACCACAATATGTCAGGGAAGGATCTTTTACAACGACCACATACAAGAGCCAGAAGGGCCTCTTCTGTCGGGAGAATTGATTTAGGTGATACGGTATCAGGTTTACCAAACACAAGAGAATCACGTTATGCATCACAAAGAAGAATGAGAACATTATCTGAAGTCTCTAAAAATGATAGAGATTTAATGAAAAAATTTTGGCTTTCATTTCGTGAAATGAATTACAGACATACTTGGATTGCTCCATTAGTTATCCTTGTCATTGTTTATTCTGCATATTTTACTTCAGGAAATCTAACTGAATCAAATCCATTACATAAATTTGTTGCCATCTCATATCAAATTCCAGGTACTGATATGTATGGCAAGGGGATTAAAGATCTTTGTTTTGTGTTTTATTACATGATCTTCTTTACATTTTTCAGAGAATTCATACTTGATATCGTCATTAAGCCATTACCTGGTTGGTTAGGTGCTAAATATAAAGCTAAGAGAATTAAAGAACAATCATTTTACGTCATTTATTATGCTTTATCGAGTCCATTTGGTCTTTATATTATGTACCATTCTGATTTATGGTTTTTCAAGACAAAACCAATGTATCAAACTTATCCTGATTTAAACAATTCTTATTTGTTTAAAATATTTTATTTGGGTCAAGGTGCATTTTGGGCACAACAAGCTTGTGTATTGGTATTACAGTTAGAAAAACCAAGAAAGGATTATAAAGAAATGATTTATCATCATATCGTGACGTTACTATTAGTTTGGTCCTCTTATGTGTTCCATTTCACAAAGATGGGGCTACCAATCTATATTACAATGGATGTCTCTGATTTAATGTTATCGCTATCCAAGATTTTCAATTATTTGGATTCTGCATTTACACCAGTGGTACTTTTCGTGTTTATTGTTGTTTGGATTTATACTCGTCATTATATCAATTTGAAAATACTTTGGTCCGTGGTTACTGAATTTAGAACCGTTGGAGAATATAGATTAAATTTCGCTACACAACAGTATAAATGTTGGATTTCATTACCCATCGTATTTACATTAATTGCTGCATTACAAATAGTTCAATTATATTGGTTATTTTTAATCTTTAGAATCGTTTATAGAATTGCCACTCAAAGTGTTTATGAAGATGTTAGAAGTGAATCAGATTCAAGTGCTGAAGAAGAAGGTAATGATGATGCTTGGGATGTTGCTGAAACTTTGAAAAAGGAAAAATAAAACGTCATCATTTTACTTTAAAAGTATATATTTTAATTTCTAATTGTTTTGACTTTGAATTGAACTTCTCCTCATTTAGTTTATTCATTGTATTCACACGCTTTTATAGGACTTTATATTGTCAATATACATTCTCTCATATTTTATTTTCCCTTTTGTCTCATTGTATTATGACATTTTTTTTTAAAATTTGTTAAGATGACATTTTTTGACAGTGAAATTGTGAAAGCACTAGAAAACTCAGACTCTATTAAACTGTATATTTAAGAGGTCGTTCAAATAAGAAATAAATTGTAAAACAATCAGAACTCTATAATCTCAGAGAAGTATATTAAATAAATTATGAGTCACAGAGATCCTGGGAGTTGGAGAAGAGATAGTAGTTATAATGAGGATCCAGATATTAATATCTGTAGCGGTGGCGAAGATGAATTTCAACGTCGTGATTTAGAAACAAACTCTGACAGTGACTTTGGTAACCATGAAGATGATGAAGAAAATGAATTTATTCATGGTCATGATGATTTCAGTTTCCATGACAGTGATGAAGATCATCACCACGATGCTGACGAGGATGATGACGAGGATGCTGAAGGTGTTATTGATGGATTTGTCGATAGAGATGATAGTGATGAAGATGAACATGAACATTTTGGTCCAGGAATGTCTTCTCGTGACTTCTTAAACACTTTGAGACAACATATGAGAGATAATGCACATCGTGAAGGTGATCATGAAGTCCGTGATGAAAATGGTAGAATGAATTTATCCGAGGTGTTACCTGAATTGTTATCAATGATGGGATCTACTGGTGGTTCAGGTTTGAGAAATCGCAGTGACGCAAATAGTAGAAGTGCTAGAATTGTTAAATTGGTGGAAAATGTGGAAAATGCAGAAATTGATCCATATTTTGCTATGGAAAGTGTTATGGAATTATCTGAAAATTTATTAATGGTCAATCAAATTATTATTGAAAGAATTTTCCCCATGGAAAAATTATTGAATGCTTTGGTTAATATTTTAGCTTCATTCAAATTGAAAGATGAAATGGAATTACAAATGCAATGTTGTAGATGTCTTTACAATATATTCGAGGTTTATCCTGAAAGTATTTCTCATGCTGTCGATAAGGGTATTATCCAATCATTACAAAATAAATTAAGTGAAATAAGTTATATCGATTTGGCTGAACAAGTCTTAGAGACTTTGGAATTATTATCAAGATTATGTGGTAAAGATGTTTTACATAATGGAGCATTATCCTCATACATCCAATATTTTGATTTCTTTACCATCCATGCACAAAGAAAGGCAATTGCCATTGTAGCCAATTCATGTGCTCATGTTAAAAAATCTGATTTTAACACTATTGCAGAATTATTTATCACTTTAAAACCGATCTTCCTTAATTGTACTGACCAAACCATTATTACTAGAATTTTAGGTATCTTATACAGTGTTTGTGGTGGACTAAGGGATACAGAAATGTTAGAATCCTTGTACACTCCAGATATTGCAGAACATTTAGTGGAATTGATTTCCAATGTTGATACTGCTTCTGATGGTAGATTAAGATGTTTAGATATTCTAGCCTTCATCGTGGGATACAGTCGTAAGATTGCACGTACAATGGTAAAATCTTCAGATTTGGCTTCAATGTTAAAACAATGTTTGTACCAGTACAGTAAGAATCCTAATGCATCTCTACACGAAACTATTATGTTTGTTCCCAAGACATTATTAGGTTCAATTTCAAGATTTGTCGCATTACTATTCCCACCTGAAGAAGATCAAATTTTGACCATTAAAGATAATAATTTAACTATTGATCTAGACCAGGTGTTAGATGATTTTAAGAACGATGAAAAGATTTCCAATTTGTTAAAGAAAATGATCCCCCTCCTCTGTGAAATTTTTATTAATACTGTTGATTTTGGTGCACGTCGTAATGTTTTGATTGGTTTAACTAGAATTGTTACTTATATGAATGAAGATGTCGCAGTTCATTCTGTGGACTATTTGGTGAAATTATTAGGTGCGTCTTTGGCTCAATGTAAAAACATCCTACAACAAGAATCAAACAACCCTTATGAAATTGGTGTATTGATTATTGGGTTACTATCACTTATAAAGATATTAGAAAGAAATTTCGCCTTGATTTTTACCAATCCATTTCAAAGAGAAGGTATATATGATATCATGGAACATATTAATCAAGATGCATTAAATTTCCATGAAAAGGATATATCAACCTCTAAAAATGGTTCTACAATATTTAATGTGGAAGAAGAAGGAGACTCTGACGAAATGGAACAAGATAGTGATGAAGATGAGGATAGGTATCATCATGATTATTTAGATGACATGGACATTCCTAAAGAAGTTCCATTAAAGAAATTGAGATTTAATTTTTTGAACCAACTGAAGGGTAATGAGATAGTAGATACAATTGTTGAATCTACAGAATTAATATTATCTATGGTTGATTTTAAAGGAGGATCTAGTAGTGATGATTTATTATTGGTAACAAAAGCGGTTAAAGATCTTGAAAATATGAATATGGATTTGAATTCGTATGATGATGCATATAGCTTCTTTATGGCGGTCAAAAACTGCATATTTCAAGACAAGTCCGAATTATCTGGCTTTGAATTAATTTCTAGTGGTATTCCAACTGTAATAGCACGTAGACTTTCCAATTTGGATCAAACCTCCGCATTCTGCGTAAAGCAAGCTATTCGTTCTGCCTTTGGAGACAAACAAGTAGACTTTATTGATATCCTACAGTCCGCATTAACTAGGGTGGAATCCTTTTCTATTACTGATTCAGGGATTCAATGTGAAGGTAGTGGAATGGAATCGTTGGGGAAACAAATTAAAATTCATCTAAAATATGATGGTGATGATAAATTATTTTTACCGTTGTCTGCAGTGGTGGTATCAATCCATTGTATTGCATCTTTCAAAGTATTAGATACTTTCATTAGAGATAGAGCCACAAAGACTAAATTATTCAGTTGGATGCTTCCAACATCTGATGGTGACTCTTCAGAAGAAAATAAATCTAAAAGTATGGAGGAAACTAAATCAATTAAGAATTGTGTATTGAATTTCTCATATGAAGGTGAAACAATTGATAGTAGAGATACTATTTTCGGCGCTATCTTCAAGATATTAAAGAATAAAAAAGATAAAAATCTCAAGGATATATGGAATGATATCCAAACTATTCATTTCAACAAGGAAGATATTGTTACTAACAATACAACTGGTTCCAAAATAGAAGAAATCAAGGAGGAGCAAGATTACGATATGGAAAATGACGAAGTAAATGAGGAAGAAGAAACTTTAACTAATTTATATGTAAGCGAAGAAAATTTGCATGGCGAAGAAGATAATCCTGCTGAAGATATTATGAAAGTATTAAAGGTTTTGAGAATGTGTGTACCAAATGGCGAACATTTTATTAATTCCAAGTTAAGTGCTAAATTAACAAGACAATTAGATGAACCTCTAGTTGTTGCTGGTGGTGTTTTACCCGAATGGACGTTACGTTTGACCAAAGAATATTCATTTTTGTTCCCATTTGAATCCAGAATATTTTTCCTTCAATGTACCTCCTTTGGGTATGGAAGATTTATTCAACTTTGGAAGAGTAGGTTAAGTATGGAAAAGCAACTAAATAGTGATGATCCATTGTTACAGCTTGGCCGTGTTTCAAGGAGTAAGATTTTAATTGCTAGAGAAAATATGTTATTAGCAGCGCTAAGAATCATGGATGACTATAGCAAGTCCGCAACTATTCTTGAGTTTCAATATGTTGATGAAGAAGGTACTGGTTTGGGACCAACCTTAGAATTCTATTCCACAGTTTCTAAAGAGTTTGCTCAAAAGAAATTGCATTTATGGAGAGCACCAAACTTTGATGATGAAAATGTGTATGTGACAGGTTTGTTGTTCCCAAAACCTATAATAGATTCTAATCCGGAGAAAAGTAAGATTGTAGAATTATTTGGATACTTAGGTACATTTATTGCAAGATCACTTCTTGATGGGAGAATTGTTGATTTCCGTTTTAATAAACTATTTTTCCAATTAGCCCATCAATTTGTTAATGGGGAGCATCAATTGATCTTTGACAATTTGGAAGACGGTCTTTCTACATTAAAATTAGTGGATGAGCAATTGGCTCGATCATTAAATTATATTTATGATAATAGAAACAACCAACCTGTGATTACAGAAATGTGTCTGACTTTTGTTTTACCTGGTACTCAAATTGAATTGATTGACAGTGGTTCAAAATTAAATGTCCATTGTGGTAATGTCACTAACTATATTAGACATGTCGCATCTTTTATTATTGGAGAAGGTGTTAAAGATCAAATACGCTCATTTATTGCTGGGTTTTCAAAAGTGTTCCCATACTCTAATTTACTTCTTTTAACTCCCGAAGAGTTAGTAGACTTATTTGGCCGTGTTGAAGAAGATTGGTCAAAGGAAACTTTATACAACTGTATTGAAGCTAACCATGGGTACACCATGGATTCTATCGCCATCCATAATCTAATTTCCCTGATGTCAGAATTTAACACACAAGAAAGACGCTCCTTATTACAATTTTTAACTGGTTCACCCAAATTACCACTTGGTGGGTTCAAGTCGTTGAAACCTAAATTAACTGTCGTGTTAAAACATCCAGAGGCAGGTTTGACCCCAGATGAATATTTACCCAGTGTTATGACATGTGCCAACTATTTGAAATTGCCAAAATACTCTTCGAAGGAAGTTATGTATCAGAGAATTTTACAAGCAATGGATGAAGGTGCTGGTGCATTCTTATTATCATAAACTGCACTATCGTATCTACTTTTTATTTATTTCTTTATTTACTTCGTTTTGACTAAAATACAAGTTTCACTATAATAGACAGATTCAAATACAAATATTTATCTTATTGACCTATTACTGTTAACGAATGTCGACATCTGCAGCAGAGACGTCTTTTAATAATAGTTGCCTTTCAAAGTGACAGAGAAAACAGAAGTGACATTTTTTTATCATGTGAGTTTTTCTTTTCTTTTTTTTATTTTTGAATCTAATTTGTTTGAAAACAGTTCGATCTCTAATTCCAAGATGTACCAGGTCACTGAAACGGACATAACATTGCTCAACCGAACAGTTCTGCTACTGGTTTGGTCGGTGAATTATACAGTGAGACAAATATAAGAAGCAGCCTCAATTGGACAAGTTTGTTTTGCTGTTTTGGGCGGGCTATTTTAAATTTTTGAATAACCGTTCTAATATCGGAAGAAGATACAAGAATATAAAAGATAATGACAACAAAGAACACTATAAGTCATCAAGACAACTGGATACCAACAGGGGATATCTTCCACTCGAGTACGAGGAACTCCGATCAATTATGTTCTCAGGCGCCCGAGAAAAATGGAATATATTCTATTACTGAACATTCAAATTCATCAAATTCATTAGACAAGGCAAATGACCAGATAGATCCTCATCATGTGTCTCTAAATGACCCTATTAATTTTACAAGAATTTCTTCTTCATCATTACTAAGTGATTTTTCCTCCAACGAAAGTAGTAATAGTAGCAGTGATCAGAATGATCCAGTTACCGATGGACTTAGAGGTCCATTCAGACTAAATACGAGTTTTAAAACATTCTCAGATTCCACCAGAAACACAGAAATTTTTGATAATGCCACCACAGCGGGAGATAATACAAATTCTACCATTAGAATGTCAAGATCCGAACATGGTAATACCACTACTACAACCATTACACCAGATACAAGTAGTAGTATTTTTGTCTCAACTGAAACACCTAAAAACATATCAACAATCAAGACTTTTTATAATGGTAGTAATGATAGTACAACTTCGTATAAACCCACTATATCTGGTTTGAGAACTGTTTCGAAGACGGTGTTAGAAACGTCTCCTGTAATAGCTCAAGCAAATGTCTTGCCAGCCACATCATCACCACACATGTCAAGTAAATCTACATTAACTAGTCGAATGACACCTATCAAAATGTCCTCAAATTCTACTCCTCCAAGAAGTAATCATACAAGAAAGAAGTCAGGGAATATAATGAAAGATGTATTCACATCCTTTGTACAAGGTATAAGGAGAAGTCCTGAGACACCCTCATCTAGAAGTAGTATTGACATTTCTAGTCCTTATGACATGAAACATATTCATCATGTTGGATTTGACCATGCTACTGGTGAATATACGGGACTTCCATTAGAATGGCAACAATTATTATCGTCAAATGGGATTACTGTAAAAGAACAAGAAAAGGATATGAGAACAATGGTTGATATTGTTCAATTCTATCAAGATGTCACGAAACATGATGGTGATGATAAAATTATAGAAACATTTCAACCTTATAATATTGATAAACTAAGCATAAAAGATTCATCGATAATTGATGATAAATATAATGGTTTACAGAATACACTTTTCAATCCCCATAGAAAGGCACCTAGAGCACCAAACGGCATAGATGAAAGTAACGAATCTAAACTGCTGAGTACTGGTCCAGAGTCATTTTTATTACCTGAATTACCTCCAGTAGATGTTGAAATGCCCATAGATGGTAATTTAAAACCCAAGATAGAACTTATGAATCATAGTATACAACAACAGCATCAGCAACAGACCATCCTATCCTCTAGTATCTCCAAAAATAAGGTAAAAGCTACCCAAGGATCTGTGGTAGTTCCAAGAATACCCTCTCAAGCAGATATTGATAAGAAGACTAAATTTTTGATGAAATTATCCAAAATATGTAGTCCTGGAGATCCAAGAGAAAACTATATAAATTTATCCAAAATTGGTCAAGGTGCATCTGGTGGTGTCTATATTGCACATTCAATAAGCGCCAACCATTGTGTAGCCATAAAGGAGATGAATCTAGAGAAACAACCGAAGAAAGAGTTGATTATTAATGAAATTATGACTATGAAGGAATGTAAACATGAAAATATTGTCAATTTTATTGATACATATACTTTAGGGAACAATCTTTGGATTATAATGGAATATATGGAAGGTGGTTCATTAACTGATGTGGTGTCATATTGTATGTTAACAGAGGGTCAAATTGGTGCAGTGTGTCGTGAAACTTTAAAAGGTTTACAATTTCTTCATTCACAAGGTGTTTTACACAGAGATATTAAATCTGATAATATTTTATTATCAATGAATGGTGATATTAAATTAACCGATTTTGGGTTTTGTGCACAAATTAATGATATTCATATGAAGAGAATGACAATGGTGGGTACGCCATATTGGATGGCTCCCGAAATTGTTTCTAGAAAGGAATATGGTCCCAAAGTTGATATATGGTCCTTGGGTATTATGATCATTGAAATGATAGAGGGTGAACCACCATATTTAAATGAAACACCATTAAGAGCACTATATTTAATTGCTACCAATGGTACACCAAAATTAAAAGAACCAGAAAAATTAAGTGAAATATTTTATAAATTCTTAAATCGTTGTTTAGTAGTAGATGCTCAATTTAGAGCCACTGCTAATGAATTATTGGATAATATTTTTATTATTAATTATTCGGATGACAAGAGTTCATTATCACCATTGGTTAAATTGGCCCGCAATCATAAATTGAAGGATGAACGCGGTGATGACGATTCTGAGCATGATATCACTTCTTCCATCATTTAATGCTGATAATCATTATTACATTCGAGAGAGCGAGATGGTTGTATGAAAAGAAATACAATATGCATTATTCTATAAAAGTTAGATAAATTTTATATTCATTTATAAAGAAGTTAAATTAACAAAAATTATATTATTATTTGGAAGAATATTTTCTTGTGAATGATTAGGGGAAATAGTACAGGATATTATAGATGGGAAGAAGAGGATGATGATGATGAAGAAGAAGAGGAATATGACGAAGAATGAGATATATTTGAAATTTTTCGGGAAGTTTGTTTGAATGATGATCCATCGTCCCTTCTTGAACGTTTCCTAATCTTTGACGATTGATTAAAATTTTCTGGTACAATAACTTGAACGAAGAACATTTGAACTTCATGATAACCTAGATTTCTGAAAGCATATTTATTAAATGCAGGAACTTGGAAAGTAGAACCTGATGTAACAGTAAATTTTTGTTTATTTAATGTCACCTCAAGAATACCTTTAATCAAATAAAATGTTATGAATGCATTTTGAGAGTTGGTGGCGGTCCTTTTCCCATTTATGGGAAGTTTTAACATACCACTAGCAAAATGATCTTTATGTTTATCGAATGTGATTGCTAAAGAATATTTTTCTGTATCATTTTGTTTAACTTTTTCCATTTGGTAAATTCCAGGTGCAAATGCAACAGTTTCATTAATGGTAGATTTTTCAGTTTGGGAAGTGAATACATTGGCCTTAAATTCACCGTCTTTTAACCATGATCCATTTTCAGTATCTTTCACTATATCTCTTCTTAATTTCGTATCTCTATCATATCTTCTAGAAGGTGGGCGGTTTACTTCCCCTGATTTTGATGCGTCTGAGTCATATTCAAATTCAGTAGTATCATCTAGTTTATTAGTTTCTCTAGTATCCATCTTTTTGGAATTTAATATTTTACTAGCATTTTCATCATAAGTGACAACTTTTACAATATCTAATGTAGGTGCTTGATTCTTTCTTTGATATATAATTTTTTCATTACGCCAATAATCTAAAGTGGGGACCTTAATTCTAGTTGATTTCCTTATTGGAACTGCTTGAGTGTTTCCCCCATGTTCATCTAAATCTGCATTCAGAGATGCTGCATATAAATTATCAGGGAAATTAGCTTGTGGGCTAGGAATTGGTGAAGATGGGATATAGGTTGCATCCACGTCACCATCTCCCTCTTGTTGTAAGATCATATTATCATGTAAGATATCATCATTCTCATTTTCATTATCATCATCAGATGAAGAAATCTCATCTTCTAATCTTGCATCATCTGAGGTGACCAATGATGTATTATCCATGGTAACCTCATTATTAGTTAAATCTGGTACACCTTTAGATTTTGTATCTTCAATATATGGGTTTGAATTTAAACTGAGC
Source organism: Monosporozyma siamensis (assembly GCA_003708905.3). Taxonomy (NCBI): domain Eukaryota; kingdom Fungi; phylum Ascomycota; class Saccharomycetes; order Saccharomycetales; family Saccharomycetaceae; genus Monosporozyma; species Monosporozyma siamensis. The sequence continues at coordinate 21,765 of PPOL03000086.1, forward strand.
CAAGCATCGTTATCATCTTGATGTGTTTCCCTTAGTGGAGACTCTTCAATTAAGTCAAAATAATTATCTTCTATACTTATATGTTGGGGTGACAGTACTGGTGATGTTTGTCTGGTACTAGCGATAGAACCATTTGTAGTTGGTGTAATATCAAATCCATATGATGTTTTATATTTGGATAATGCTGACAACGATAATTTATTTAATAACCGTTGTCTCTTTCTACCCTGTATCTCGGGGTGATGTCTATTCGAAGGTTCCTTCTCCTCCTGTATAGAATGTAGTCCCACAGTAGGCTTACTTAAGGGAGTTCTATTGATTGAAGGTGACATAATATGTGGAGATGAGAATTCATTATTAATATTGGTATTATTAAATTGTAAAAACAGAGAAGATTGTCTTCTTGTTGGATCACTTCTTCTCAATGAAGTAGCTTTCTTTACTGATGGTGTATTTGATATTGACGCGTTATCTTGGAAGAATTCATCTATATTTTCCATATCAAATTCATCTTTGGCAATATTCTCTTTGACAGAAATTCCAATCTTACGGGACTTATTCCCCAGATTCATATAATCCATGGTGGCACACCTCTGTGGATCGTGAATTTTTACTCTTCTTTGCCTGTTTATATGTTCTTCTGCACTGTTATTCAAATTGAAAATAAATAACACGAAAATTCGTTAATTTTAACCTCATCACCGCTATTTGAAGGTGAATCGTCACGTTAAAGGCTAAGCTCAATTGATATGAAGCATTAGAAAGGAATAATTAGCACAATCAGTTCTGTTTGCCACGTTTCTTACCGTAAACTTCAAAGAAAGAAGGTTCTTCGTGGAAAAGATAGCCATTTAATTGTAAATAACGTTTCACTTGAAATCTGACGGGACTTTTCCCTCCAATGGAATGAATCCCACGTCCTGTGATCACTTTTAATGGTTCTAAGCATACCACTTGTTGTTGATTCAAATTCTGGATATTTAATTCTCTTTGTTTCAATTCTTCATCCCACCAACAAGTGATGATCTTATTTAATGTCGTTAATGCTTGTTGTGGGAGATAGCCATGGAAATCGACTTTATAAGTTTGAAACACATCACTAACATTAGTTGGAAGTTGTATAGTGGTGATGTTTCCCTTTTTCTTAAGTTGCGTAGCCGGGAATTGCTGTTTCTTCTTGTTGTATGTGGTTACTAAATTCCATGATTTCTCATCAGATTCCCTGTAGAAGGTGAGAGCCACCCCATCGGAATCATCTAAGATATATGATAACACTTCGAAGCATTTATTTAAATCAGATTTCGTCTTATTGGTTATAAGTATGGGTTTATTATTATTACCTTGTTTGTCTTCCATAAAATATTGAAACAGTTTCAAACTAAATTCTGGATTGATTCCTTGACAATGTATATCCTGTTTCATCAAGGATAAATATTCATCATACGAGATGGTGATTCTTTCCTCTGTGTCTATCGAAAAAGATGGAAGCTTTTTATTAGTATCTTTTAACTTATCATTGTTATCATGAGCAAATCTTCTATTAGCTTGTACTCTACCAAAATGATGTGGTCTACGAGCTTGTACAGTGGGGACCATTTTGGGATGGATATCTTTTAATATAATAGCAACAATGGTTCTTCTTGGATTGAAATGATTTTCTTGATACAATTGAGTCAACATACTTTGATCGTTCGACCAATTTAGAAGGTTAGCAATCCTATCTATATCTCCAGTGGTGCTATTCCAAGCTGTAGATGGTGATGGTGACATACTAGTTGGCCGCTCCTCGTCTTCGTCTTCTTCGTCTTCTTCTTGTTTATGCAAATATTCCAAATTCAATAAATGAGTGATGACATTGGGCATCATAGCCTTCTCCTGTCTGTACACAGTTTCAATTTCTGCTGAATCCATATCAGGAAACATCTCTTTCAACTCATTTAACTTGGTCTCTTCATCAGTACTACCAGAAGTATCTTGTTCTTCACTAAGAATCATCGATGTGGCCAGTTCCAAATCGCCTTGTGCACTTTCCAGTAACAATTGCAATTTGCCTTCTTGTACATGAGGGAACAATTCCTTTAAAGTATCCATTTCACCTTCAATTGCCGTTGTGTGAGGGTTCGTGTATTTGGATAGAGTTCGTTATGAGTATGAATGTATGTTTTAATTCTGTTTAACAAGTAAAATAAAATGGGTATCTAGCATATATATATATATATATATACAAAGGGAAGAACTACGAACAAAATAAACCTATTTATTATTATGTAATGCTACCAATTGATCAATAAGACATTTGGGATAAGCAGCACCATGACCATGACACATTTCATGACCACGCAAAGAGGACATAATTTCTTCAATATTCATATCATCATCCTCTTGTTCTTGATAAATTTGTAATAAATATTGCCATGTGGCCGGCACAGTCAATAATACATTCCCATTATCATCATTATATTGTAATGAACTTACAGGTTTCCCAGATCTATGTTTTGAATCCTGTGGGATTAAAATATCATAAAATTCATCTCTTGATGGGAATGCCACATCAAATTTTGTTGACTCGGATGTTACACCAACATGTTGATATTGTTGTTTATTCAGTTGACGATTAATCTTATTCATTTCAATATTATCTCGTCTTAAAGTATCCACTTCATGATATAATTGTGATTGTAATTGTTCAGCATCACGTAATTTTGCCTCCAAATCTTGTAATTTTGCCTCCTTTCTTAATCTAAATGCCTTTTGAGCCTTTCTATTTTGTAATCGTTTCTTCAACTCCTTAGTATCACCATCATCCATTTGTGGTTGTAAACCATTTGAATGTGTCTGTGTATTAGTAATGCCATCTGTATTTGAAGAAGATGAAGAAGGTGATGGAATCACAAACAAATCACCACCACCAACGTTGGCATGACTGTTACTGTTACTACGGTATGAATCCCAGATGTCATCAAACAACAACTGTTCCATGTTTTTAGTTATTGGTTTCTTTTTGAATTGGGCTTTTTGTAGTAGTGAGTTCTAAAATGACTTTCTTTATCAAAAATTTTTTTTCACATCTTTAAAGGAATCATTAAGAAATTCCAGGTTTTATATGGGGACTTTAACCCCAGAAACAGTAAAAGAAAGCTCCACAACAGGATGTTCCAGTGGTTCTTTGGGAAGCAAATGTCTCCACAGGAGAGACTCAGAAAGAATTTACGCTCGTTACAACGGACTCAACGTGAACTTGATAGAGAAATAAATAAATTACAGTTACAAGTGAAGAAATTACAAACAGAAATTAAAAGATCTGTTCAAAATGATCAATTGTCTGCTGCTAAAGTACAAGCTAGAGATTTAATTAGATCACAGAATTATATTACTAGGTTTCAAAATGTTAAATTACAATTACAAGCCATTGAATTAAGAATTCAAACCATTAAGAGTAATGATGCTATGGTGAAATCCATGACTGATGCTGCAAGAATATTAAATCATATGAACCAAGGGGTACAGTTACCTAATTTACAAAGAATAGTGATGGATTTTGAAAGACAAAGTGATATAATGGATCAAAAGCAGGAAATTATTGATGAAACTATGGAAGATACAATGGGGGTTGATGAAGAAGATGAAATGGGTGAAGATGAACAAGCCACAGAGATTATAAATAAAATTGTCGATGAGATTGGTGTAGATTTATCGACAAAGATGAATAACTCTACCATCCCACAGGGAGAATTAGGCGTGTCAGAACCAACTCAAGAACTGAACACAAGACAAATGGAAGGCGTTGGTGCTCATGGTGGTGCAGGTCCATCCACAGATGAGGACGACCTTTTACAACAGAGACTAAACTCATTAAAGAAGACATGACTTATTTTTATTATTATTATATATAAAACTCTATTAATATTAAATATTACACTAACTTACTATTATTATATTAACTTCTCGTTAAGTAAATATTGGTAAATGATCTCAGCACATTCTTCCACAGTCTTTAAATCTGTTCTTAAATGTAATTCTGGAGACAATGGTGCCTCATATGGGGCAGAAATACCGGTGAAATCCTTAATGATCCCTTCTCTAGCCTTCTTATAAAGACCCTTTGGATCTCTTTGTTCAGCAACTTCTAATGGGACATCAACAAAGACTTCAATGAATCTTAAACCAGCTTCCTTATGTAATTCACGGGCTTTATCTCTATCGGCTCTATATGGAGATATAAAACTAGTGATTGAAGTGGTACAAGCATCAGCAAATAATTTAGACACTTCACTAATACGTCTAATATTTTCATTACGATCCTCAGCAGAGAACCCTAAATCTTTATTAAGACCAAATCTAATGTTATCACCATCTAATCTATAAGCAGAAAGACCCTTTTGTAATAATAATTGTTCTAAAGCACAAGCAATGGTAGATTTACCACTGGCAGAAAGACCAGTTAACCAAATGGTACAACCGTCTTGTTTTCTTAAAGCTTTACGTTCATCGTAAGATAGATTTGGATGCCAAGTGATGTTAGTAGCCATGGTTATGTATGGGTATGTATGTGTGTATGAGAGGTGATGGGGAGACGATGGATTCAACGAGAACTAACTACAAATCCACAACATCTTGAATACACCCAGGCCACTGTTTATATACACTAAACACTGGACCTCCCACACTTTGTCCCTACCACACAGTCACACAAGCAGGACTCACCGTTTTCAAAGGACTTTCTTTCTCTCGAAAGCCTTTGAAAAAAATTGTGGTGGGTTTGTTGCAGAAACTGTGGACGGTCAAAGCCAAGAAAAACTGGACACAGCCAGTGACATTCTGTTCATAAAGCAACGGTTGTATGTATATAGTTGGGTTAATTAGTATAAGCATTTTATATTCATTTATATATAGGTGGGAAAGAGATGAGAAGAGGAGGTCAAAAAAAAAACATCAAACAGAAGCCACAATCTCGTTGGCATGTCTTAAAATATCCACCATTCTCTTACATTCCTTTCTACGTTGAATAGTAGCATCGTTTTCACGTGTCAACTCTTCTAAATCAACATCAGATCCATAAAGTTTTTCTAACAACACTTTTTGAATATCTTTCTTGGATTTAACAATTAACTTTAACATTAATGCCTTTGGAATTAAATCTGCCACAGTACGTTTCACAATATTGAAATAACTTGTAATTAATAATTTAATCACTTCAGTTTCTAAAGTTTCACGTTCTGTCATTTGACCTGTGGCCTTTAATACTGGCGGTGGTGCTTCTAATGATGCTAATTTCTTCTTATTCTTAGAAGAGAAAAATCCACCAAAAAATCCATTCTTATTATCTCCTGAACCAGCACCAAGATTATTTGGTGTCATTGGTGTCATTGATGGTTGTTGTTGTGGTACTGGAGGTTGTGGTTGTTTATTTGGTGGCAATGGTTTACCAGTCTTTGGATCCACATAAATTTGTTGTGGTTGTTGTTGTAATTGTTGTTGTTGTGGATGTAATTTTTGTTGAACCATTGACATTGCTTCTGACCCATTTAATAAATCTGGATGTGCAGTATTAATATACGTTTGTTCTGAGGCAATAATATCCAACACAAATTGATTTGTTGGAATCATAGCATTCTTTAAGAAATCAATAAATTCATTAGAAATGGCTTCACGTAATGCAGGATAACGTGAATATTTTGGTTGTGAAATAATTTGTTTTAACATTCTAACCAATTCATCAAAGACTAAATTAATTAATCTTACTGAAGGTTCTTCAAATCTTTTAATTTGTTGTTTCACTAACACTTCAAATGCATCAGTACCAACAAATAATGATGGTGCACTACCAGAACTATTATACATAATAGTACGAATATCACTATCTTTAATTTGATCGAATGGATCTAATGAATTAATACCATTCTTAAACACTTCATGAAACACAAATGAAATACGTGCACCACCAGATAATTCTTGACTTGATAATTCTTTAGCTTCACCATCTAGGATACCACTATATTCATTGGCAAAATCTGTAATCATACTTAACACAATAGAACTTGTTGTACCCATATCAGTTTCTGGACCCAAGGAGGATAATTCATTTTGATAAACTTTCAAAGTGGCTTCAATTTTGGCTCTAATATCAGGTAATGTATTTCTAATATGATGTAAAAGAATTGAATTTAATTTTTTGGCTAAATATGGAGTACCACAATATTGTGCCTTGGAACTATATGATGAATGAGTTTCAAAAAATCTTTTTTCATCTTGTAAAGCAGCTCTAATGGTCTTGTTTTGTTCAATATCCTTTTGACCACGATTAATCACTGGAATATAACCATAACGTAATGGAATGACTCTACCAGCTAAGATATCAATGACATCAGTACCTTGATCCATTAAATCCACTTTAGTTAAGACACCAATGGTTCTTAGACCTTCTGGATCCACTTCACGAGCTAATTTTAACCCATCACTGTTAGCTAAATCTGTGTTTGCAGCATTAACAGATAAGATAATAGCATTTGGTTTGGAGATATATTTTAATAACATATCTTTAATTTGTCTTTCAATATCAGGTGGTTGATCCCCGACTGGGACCTTGGTCAAACCAGGCAAATCCACTAATGTTAAAGTCAAAACATATGGAGAATAAATTCTTAAATTAATTGGAACACTAGAAATACCTAAATTACCACCAGTAACTTTATCAGTTTCTTTAACAATTTCTTGTCTAATTTCATCAAAATTGAAAAACTTCTTACCAGGTAAATGTAAGAATTCCCCCCATTCTTCTTCATTATCTTCACTTTGTCCCTTAGCTGGGGAAGCATTTTCGTCTTTATCTTTCTTTTCATGATCACCTTTCTCGATATCTAAATCTTTAACCTTTTCAGTAACCTCTTGAACAGGTTGTTGCTGACCCTTCTTTCTTCTGTTAATCAACTGTAACACTAAAGGTCTTCTAGTGACAATACCAGTCCCACGAGGTAAGAAATCTCTCCCAACAATATTTTCCAAAACAGAAGATTTCCCACTTGATTGTGACCCAACAACAGTAATTTGTGGTAAATCAATGGGGGATTGAGATCCACCACCAAGTGGTGCCAAAGCATCTTGTAACTTGTTAATCGTAGCAATCAAATGTTCATCCATCGTTTGAGTTCCTCTTTGCCTTGGTTGCTTGCTTGTTTTGTTTGTTTGTTTGTTAAAGTGGGCTTTTCAAGAAACGTTTTCTTTTCATTTCAAATTGAAAAATTGTCATTTTAGCCGAAAGTTGAGCAAGTACTTTTATAAATGGGAAGGTAACAACTAAAACGGTGAGAGTTGCAACTGTCATTAGTGTTATAAGAGGCATAACCACAAGATGAACTACCAGAAAGTGTATGGTATTACAGGGCCAGTCTCTACTGTGGGCCCCACTGCAGCAGAAAACAAATTAAATGATGAATTGATTGCAGAATTGAAACAAGAGAATTCCTTCGAGAGTCCAGAGGAGACCCAAAATCGTGTTGATACATTGAAATTATTACAATCTCTAGCGGAGAAATTTGTATATACGGTGTCAAGAAACAAAAATATGTCTGATGGGATGGCTAAAGATGCAGGTGGTAAGATTTTCACATATGGGTCCTATCGTCTTGGTGTTCATGGCCCTGGAAGTGATATTGATACATTGGTAGTTGTACCTAAACATGTCACTAGGGAGGATTTTTTCACGGTGATGGATTCGTTGCTTCGTGAAAGACCTGAATTGGAAGAAATTGCCCCTGTGCCAGACGCATTTGTACCCATCTTAAAATTAAAATTTAATGGGATATCCATTGATTTAATTTGTGCTAAATTGGATATACCACAAGTACCCATTTCATTAACATTAAAGGATAATAACCTTTTAAGAAATTTAGATGAAAAGGATTTAAGAGCATTAAATGGTACTCGTGTCACGGATGAAATATTAGAATTAGTCCCCAAACCAAGTGTTTTCAAGATTGCATTAAGAGCAATAAAATTGTGGGCACAAAGAAGAGCCATTTATGCAAACATTTTTGGGTTCCCTGGTGGGGTGGCATGGGCTATGCTTGTTGCCAGAATTTGTCAATTGTACCCGAATGCTTGTAGTGCAGTGATATTAAATAGATTCTTTAAGATCTTATCAGATTGGAAATGGCCACAACCTGTCCTATTGAAACCCATTGAAGATGGTCCTTTACAAGTACGTGTTTGGAACCCGAAGATATATGCACAGGATAGATCACATAGAATGCCCGTGATTACTCCAGCATATCCATCAATGTGTGCCACTCATAATATTACAGAATCTACAAAACAAATTATATTAAAAGAATTTAAACGTGGGGTACAAGTAACTAATGATATCTTTTCAAATAAATTACATTGGAAAGATTTATTCATTAAACATACATTTTTCAATCAATATAAATATTATTTAACCATCACAGCAATGACTAATTCAGTGGATGATGAAGAACATTTAAAATGGAGTGGTCTTGTAGAGTCAAAAGTAAGATTACTCGTGCTAAAATTGGAACAATTAAATGGAATCAAATTGGTACATCCATTTATTAAGCCAGTGGAAACCATATACACAACAAAGACTCCACCATCAGATATGTTTGTAGAAATAATGGATAAATATGGAACTCATTCAACAGAGCCTCAATTAGACAAGAAATACACCAGAATAACGGATGACAATAAAGAAGAATTTGCAGATGCGAAAAAGGTTTTTGCCACTACAATGTACTTGGGGATAGATGTAGATGAAGATGCATTAACAAGTAATGTTGCCTCGGGAGAAACAACCAAGAAGTATAAATTGGATATTCACATCCCATGTTCCGAGTTCTACACCTTGTGTCACAATTTCAACGAGGAGTACAACGACAAGGATAAGTTCCAATTGATCGTCAAATACATCAGGGACATTGATCTCCTGGACAACGTCTTCGAAGAAGGTGAAACACGTTCGACAAGAAAGAGAAAGACCACAACACAAACCGGCGATTTCAAAGGAACAACCGACCGTCCTTTGAAGAAACAAAGAACACAGCAACCAACACAGGCATAATATCACTCTGTACATCTACATAAACATACTCATATAACATCTATGTACATCTGTAAGTAATCTTCAGTTCATTGTGAGTTTCTTACAACTTTCGCTGAGCGTTGCAAGCCAAAATTTCAATTTCAATGAAATCAAAGCTGCAAAAACCTTTAAAGGAAACAACTCGACACAGTGGTGTTTGACACAACATAGGATATAATTGTAGTCCTGTGCTTTACATAAACAGATACATAGAACACATATTATATATATTGTGTCTCAATTGAAGGAAGTTGAATCTGTTAACGCTTTAATTCTCTACGTGTTTACAACAAAATCGCACATGTCATCTTTAGCCAAATTGAAGGTTAAACCTTCTTTGTCCCGTGAACCTTCACCCAATAGGTCTTCAAGTTCTCTACATTCACATGCTCACGAAGGGTCTGTACCTTCTTCTACTTCTGCTCATCAAGCTGGTGGTACTACTACAACTACAGAACAAGATGAGATCAACACTGATGATATTGATGAAAATGATGATGCTGGTCAAAGTATTTTACTTAATATTATCTCTCAATTGAGACCAGGTTCAGATTTATCTCGTATCACATTACCAACTTTCATCTTAGAGAAGAAATCAATGTTGGAACGTGTCACAAATCAATTACAATTCCCAGATATCTTATTAGATGCTCATAACGAAACTGATACTTTGGCCAGATTCATGAAAATTGTTAAATGGTATATGTCAGGTTGGCATATTGCGCCCAAAGCTGTTAAGAAACCATTAAATCCAATCTTGGGTGAATATTTTACTGCTTATTGGGATTTACCAAATAAACAACAAGCTTTTTATATAGCTGAACAAACAAGTCATCATCCACCCGAATCTGCATATTTTTATATGATCCCAGAATCACATATTAGAGTAGATGGTGTTGTTGTTCCTAAATCAAGATTCTTGGGAAATTCTTCTGCTGCCATGATGGAAGGTTTAACCGTGGTTACATTTTTAGACATTATTGATGATATCACTGGTAAACCTGAAAAATATACTTTAACACAACCGAATATGTATGCTAGAGGTATTCTTTTTGGTAAGATGAGATTTGAATTAGGTGATCATATGATTATTAAATCATCAAAATTTGAAGCAGATATTGAATTTAAGACTAAAGGTTTCATTGGTGGTACATATGATGCCATTCAGGGGATTGTTCGTGATACAAAGGGGAAATCATTATATGAAATAACAGGGAAGTGGAATGATGTAATGTATTACAAAGATTTACGCACTAAGATTGGTGCTAAGAATCAAATTCTATTTGATACACATAATGATCATCCAGTGAAACCAAAAGTACGTCCCTTAGAAGAACAAGGTCAATATGAATCAAGAAGATTATGGAAAAAGGTAACAGATGCATTGGCAAAACGTGATCACAAAGTAGCCACAGAAGAAAAATTCTTAATTGAAGATGGTCAAAGAAAGTTAGCTAAGAAACGTGTTGAAGACGGAGTAGAATGGTATCCAAAATTATTTAGAAAAGTTAAACCAGGTTCAGATTTAGATTATTACATTTATAAAAATATTCCAACGGGGAATGATAATTACGAAGAACAAATTAAGAGTATCTTGGAAATTGCTCCTATCTTACCAGGTCAAAAATTCACTCAAAGATTTGCCATACCAGCATATGAAAAACATGAATTACAAAAGAAGGAAGCATCACAAACAAAACTATAAACAAATATGGAATCATTGACTGATTTTTTGTCTTTATTGAATATACTATATTTACAATACTCTATCTTTTAATTTACATATTATTGTATGCACTGATCAGCTGTATATATGTCTGTCTTTTGTCCAAAAATTGGTTATTTCTTTTCTGAGCATTTGTTTAAGAATACTAATTTATAACCTAGATGCATCATAGTATCTGTTGTTAAATAATCGTCACCATCGTATTTTGAGGGTATAATTGGGATGAGGTTATTATAAAATTCGATTTTACCATTTTGGCTTTCAAATGATTTAATCTCATCATTCCACTTCTCTTTAATCTCAGCTAGCATCTCTCCAACTTCATCAGAATAGACAGACACGATCCTTAATAATGAAAGAAATGGGGGCCACGTTTTGATCTGGCATCTTGAAATATGGTTAACTAATTCTTCAACTAACTCAACAACATTGACTTCTAACCATAATGGTTTCTCTTCTGAAGAGGGTAAATCCAATAAATCTAAAGACAGACGTTTATGGTCAACAATATTGTATGTACTTCTTATCGTATATTGACAAACCATATAACTAAAGGTATTCCAAACAGAACAATCTGATAAATTTTGGAAACAAAATGCTTTAATATCATTTAAGAAACGTTCCTTTAAAGGCAGTAAAGGTAAGTTATCAAATATCCATCTTGATGTATTCCAACTGTAATAATTTGCAAAATGTTGGTTACCTGCACGTACGAATAATTTACACGAAAATAATGAATTTGTGAGATGATCTTCTTTCATATAGAATTCCCACAAAATAAACAGTTTTCTGTACCAAATATAGAGAGAGGATGATTTGTTGACTTTATTCGAAGAACAGGTGAGAAGTCTTTGGACAATAAGAGTTTCCCTTAAGATGAAATCAAGTTTTTGCTCATCACCAAACTTATTTAGAATGGAATGGAAGAGCTCACTATGTATATTAAGATTTGTCTTATTCTCCGCTGTAGTTAAAAATAACCCAATAGTAACTTTGTATAGGGTCATATGGTTGGAACTATTATCCATATATAATTGAAGATCCATATTGGGCAGATGTTTCTTCATAAATGAATGGGCTTCTTGAAAGATAGAAATAAAAGTTGACTTATAACAAACAATCTCTTTTTGATTATCATCTTGGAATATCTCAAAGTTACTACCCCCCATATTACTTTGTGGGACTATAACCAAAGTAAACGACTCATAAAGATGGTCATCTGCCAAATAAGTTAGTAGTTCCTCGATAAATGGACATTCACTCATAATAGGTATCACTTTCTTTTGATATTAATTCATAACCAATTATATATATACCAATAGATTATGGAAACCTATAACTCCCTTATGAATCAGTGGAAACTATACTCTTTCTAGTTGTCTTTTCTTCAGTTAAACCTCTTTTCTTCTTTCTTAAATCCAAATTTTTCAAATTGTTATTGTGACACTAAATAAAAGACACAAGGAATAACAAGTAAAACATTTAAAGTAAAGCAAATATAAACACATATATGAGCCCATAATAATAATTTCTAACTAGGAAAAAATTTAAAACAATGATTGAAGAAAAAAAATTGTAGCCAAAAACACCGTTAGTCAACTCCTAAATTGGTGATAATTTCATCAAAATTAGAATCCTTTGGTATTAATTTACCGCTTGGAGTGGATTTCTTTAGTGAGTGTGTAACTTCTCTAACGTTTACTACTGAGTTTAAATAAACCATACCAATTAGCATCAATGAAGAGAAGGAAAAAGCTAATATTGTCTTAAAAGAAACGTTCCCAAATGGCATATTTCTTGAGGCACCAGAGGTTTCAACAACAACCACAGCAGAGGAAGTAGAAACAGTTTGATTGAAAATAAGAGTTATATTACTTTGTGTGGTTTGATTAAAGGCTTTTGAATTCAAACCTGCCGTAGAGGTGTTTATTGGGGATAAATGGCGCCTAACTAATGAAGCTGTTCTATCAGTACGGAAAAGCAATCTCCCCACTCTTCTTCTTCTTGCAGCAGTTACTTGTTTTTTACTTGATGCTGCTGTAGTTGTAGTGGTGGTTGTAGTGGTAGTTGTAGTTGTAGAAAGTTTTGTCTTTGTTACCTTAAACTTCTTCTTTATACTTGTAGTAGTGGTGGTTACAACTTTAGTTGTTGTTGAAACCAATTTCTTCTTCCATTTAGTCTTTGTACTCACAGCAGTAGTAGTTGCAGTATCAGTGATAGTCTTCTTCTTAAACCTCTTTTCTGTCTTAGTACTTACAGTTGTAGTTTTAGGAATTAATACTGTCTTGGTAAATTCTTCTATTTCAGTTTCTGTTGCAGTAACAATATCATGTCTATATCTTGTTCTAGTACTCACTTTCATATCAGTTTCTGTCAAAGTGACAATGATAAATTTAGCTTCAGTTTTAGTCTTCCATTTCTTAACATATTCAGTATCATATTCTGTTTCGTGTTTAGTCTTCCAACGAACATCTCTTTCTACTTCAGTTTCAGTAGTTGTCTTGCATTTATATTTGATATCATATTCTGTCTTTGTTTTTAATTTCTGTTCAGTTTCGGTTTCAGTCTTTGTAGTTCTAGCTTTAGTTATGTAGACAGTCTTTGTTGTAGTAGTTGGTTTTAAGACAGCTCTAACTTTAGTCTTGACTCTATATTTAGTTGCAGTCTCAGTATCAGTTTCGGTTTCTGTGGTAGTTGAAACTTTTTTACCCTTTCTCTTTTTCTTCCACCAATCTGGTTGAACTGGTTGATCTTCATCAATTTCATCCAAGTTATTTTCCTTTCCGACATCAGTTTCATCCTGTTCTTCTTCGATATCATCTTCATCTAATGTTTGTGGAGTTGAGTTTTCTGCCCATAAAGTTAATAAATCTTGAGCTAAGATTTTTTGTTCAAAGGGTAAGAAACTTCTAAACATAATCCCAGTATCATTATCAGTTAAATATTGTAGTTGTTCAGTTTGATTTAAATCTTGAACATATTTGCTAAAAATTCTTTCTTTAACTTCTTCATTCACTTGAGTAAAATTCCCATTATTATCACCTTCATTTTCACTTGAAATATCTTGGAATTCCAAAGAGTTTCCACCACAAATATCTTGGAAACAGTTATTATATTGTAATGCATCCATTACACATTTAATACATTCACAATTTGATTCATCTTCTAAATTTGTTGGATTCACTAAGACACAAAAAGAACAAAATTTAGAACTTTCATTAAAATTTGACACAATACATTTTTGTAATGATTCATAATTTTCTTTAATACATTGTTTATTATTTGTGTCCACTATATTATAATTTAAAATTGATTGTGGACATAATTTATTTGTGTCAATTGATTCAGAAAATGAAGTTGTAGTGTTAACCAAAGAATTTTGGCCCTTAACCACAGAATTTAAATAAAGTAAACTTGCTAGGATAGTGGGAGATAATTGCATTTTCCCTTGATAAATTCTTTGTTAATTAACAATCAAAAATAAGTGTTGAATTAAGAGAATAAAAAGTAGTTTGTTTAAAATACCACTACTCTTTTTTAAGCAATATTTTTAATTTTTAATTATTTTGTGTCATTTTTCTTGAAAAAGGAAATGTCAACACTAGAAATTACCCAAATAGGAAAAGAAATAGCAATCATGCACTACAAATTGATAAAAGAATTGAATAATTGGATTAATGTATATATATATACAGGATAGAGGTTATCAATAGGAATATCTATATGGCTTAGGGGATAATATCTTTATTTCGACCTCAATTCTTGAATTTCTTGCATTGTTTCCTTCTCCTTTAATGCTTCCACTTCTTTTAGAATTGAATTGAACCTTTGTTTTTGAGATTTAGAAGTTGTCTTCTCTACTACACGAATATTAGGTTGCTTAAAACTTTCTTGTGTCAAATAAATTGCGTTTGGTTCCTTTTCATTAAATTGAGATAATTTCCCAGATAGGATATTATTTGTATAGTACTCCTTGAATTGAGCCGGTGTATTCAACACAGTTAATTCATAATCTGGTACTACATAACCTGACATGCTTTGTAATTTCTTAACAAAATTGAATTTGGCTTTTAAATCTGGAAACGAATCTGTTTCTTTAAACTTGTCACCCACAGATTCTTTATATGACATGGTGATGATATTATTTAATGCGTCAGGTGAACTAACTTTCTCCTTAGATAACCAGTAAGTCCAAGGTATATCCTCCAAATTAATCTTTTCATGTTTTCTAGTACCAATAATATTCTTCTCAGATAACTCCATCTTGAGCATCTTGGATGAAGCCTCTGTTGTTGATTCCTGTGCATCTTTACCTGATTCAATGTCTTCAATCAGATCTTTTGTCTTCTGCATACTTGTAGCTCGTTTTTTGTTGAACTTGAGCCACGTCAGAAAACTCTCATTTTTACAGGTTGTGGACAGATATCGTGTTATCAGCTGTGTCGTCAAGGATTTCTTTAATAGATAAGGTTTCATCTTTTCTGCTTTAAGTTCGCTTCCAAAACTTTATGGTATGTTTCAAAACCAAATGGATAATGGCTCACTAAACGTTAATAGACCTAGAACAAACAGTTATATTGTCTCTCTGCCACTTTATACTACAAGCACTTTCTTTTAATCTTAAAATGTCTTTAAATTATCAAAATTTGAAGATATTTAATTAAATTTAATTCAAGCAATCACTCCCACTCTCGAAGACAACCATTGAAAATCCACAAAGCAAGCAAATAGTGTACATAGTAATGGGTGCCAGTGTTAGTAGTTGTTGTTGTCCCTGGAGTTCAGCATCAGGTGACTCCGACGAAGAAGCATTATTAAGAAGTCAACAAGAAGGATACGGATCCACTGTTAACAGAGATAGTAATCAATATGAAGCAGCACAAGAACATATGAAGGAACACGAGAGACGCTTACAAGCAAGAGATTTAGAATTGAGGGGCATTGTGGCCAATACGAATGATAAATTGATTGATATATCGATGATAAGTAATAGTGGGATAGTGGTGCAAAAGAATGATTTATACACAGAAGATATTGACGAGGATACCACTACCAGTGATTCCTTGAGACAGAGAGATGATCCAAGGGCTCAACAACTTGGTTCAGAGACGAAAGATATAGAACCCAGCCCACAAAGTGAGTCTCCTACCCATTTCACCGTTTTAGCCGGCGAGGAAATACCACCAGAGGTAAACCAACAACTGAGACAACTCCACAACAGCATTATGCAACAACTTATGCAGCAATTGACCGTTGAACCGCCCCAGGATTTGACATTAACCTTCTAGTTGTCCCTTTTTATCATTGACAACGAGGCATTTATGCATTTTCCACTGCTTTTTTTTTTTTAATTTGTTTTGCAATATTTTGTATGGAAGGTTAATTATCACTTTAACTGGACACTACACAGCGTTAATTGATTATCTGTCGACCTCGTTTGAACCCGTTGGAACATATTTTCATCACTGTTAACAGCTTACCTCTTTTTTACAACTTTTTTTGCTGTCTTTCTTTTTCTCAGTGTGAAACCTCAAGAATAAATAAGGAAGAAAAAATATCAGAAAAGAAGAGTCAACCTCAAATCAAATATATCTGTTTACATCCCATTAATATCAACAACATAATAAGTATACTAAGAAAATGGGTACCCCAGAGCATAATTCGCATCGTGATGTTACTAAATATGTGGCTGGTAAGAATCCAAGACGTCAAGATTGTGCTCCTGTCTACTATGATAAACCGTTACAACCATATTCAGAACTAGCTATGGATGGAAATTGGAATATTCCAGAATTTAATATGTTTATTTCTTTCACAATAGATAATCTAATCGATGTATATAAACCCATCTTTAAAGATTTTATTAAATTACCAAGTAGGAAATTTCATCCTCAATATTATTATAAAGTGGAACAACCAATGTCTTTAAAGGAAATTAAATCAAGAAATTATGAATATTCTGGAGGTTGTAGAGATTTCCTATTAGATTTAGAATTATTGGCTAAAAATTGCAATTCCTTTAATGAAGAAGATAGTTTAATTGTGAAGAACAGTTATCAAGTGGTAAATTATATTAAGTATGAAATCATTAAAGCTAAAAACATTAAAAGAAATTATCTTTTAAATAATGACGTTAAACAAAGATTAATGAAACAACTGGAAAGAGTAATTGATTGTACTGAAAAGGAGGTTATTAAAGAAATTAATCATGGTGATAAATCGGGTAGAAATTTTAAATTAAGTGAACCATTTTTAGAGTTCGTAGATAAAGAAGAATTACCAGAATATTATGAAGTTATTCATAGACCAATGGCTTTAAATGAAGTGAAAGAAAATTTGGAGTCAGATAAATATGAAACCATTTACGACTGTGTCATTGATATTATGCTAACATTCGATAATGCACAAATTTTTAATGATGAAGATTCACCAATCTATGAAAGTTCTAGGCTTTTATTAAGATATATCAACTATCTTTTGAACCGTAAATTTTTCCCTGAATTACAAGACGCTAAAGAACGTGGGGAAATTACTCTTGAATATAGTAAAATTGGATTTGGTGGATTTAATAGTCATATTAATCCTTTAATAAATAAAAATGGTGAAAATATTGGCGCTACCTCCAATTACTTCACTAGTGGACTGCCAATTACTAGTGAAGCAGACGATTATGATTTTAACCATTTTGAAGGACTTGGTAACGGATATTCCAAAACATTATTACCAACGGATGGTGATTATCTATTAGGACCTAATTATAGAAGTACTAACAAAAGTGAGGATATTAATGAGCCTAATAAGAGACAAAAACTTGATGTGGCAGATACAAAACCAGAAATATTCAAATATAATATTCTTCAATCAATACAAAAGACATTTGTCTCAAAGGAACATGAAATATTAAAAGAACCATTTAAATTAATTAATTGTGTTTCAATCTTTTCTTCTAAAAATCTATATCAACAAATTATTCATTCTACATCTAATTCAAGACCTCCATATACTCAAAATTGGTTAGAATATACATTCCAATTGAAAGATACAAATAAACATGAAAATATGTATACAATCTCGGTACAACCAAATCAAATCGATTTAATCATGGAGGTGACATTAAACAGTCCAGACTTACAAAATGCGTTATGGATTAATCATACGCTTATTCCGTCGATAGGACAACCATCCTTACAAACAGACACAGTTCCATTTGAAATAACTACAACAGATGAGAAAGAGAATAAATATGAAAGATATAGTCTCAGATTGATCGAAGGTATGAATAAGATAGAGTTCAAATCAAGTGATCAAAATATAGATGAAATGTTTAAACTTTGGATTAATGTATTACCATGATGATATATAGGAGATAAGGATATGAGCAAATTACGTAGATTTTTGATATGTAATTTGTATACGACTTAGAAATCTAATTAAGGAGCTTCTCTCTGTGTTACCTGTCTATTAAGGTTGAGAAAAATTCGATGGAGACTTAATTTTAAAGAATGTTGAAGAGTCTTCGCCTGATACGCCGTTGTAATAGCTTTCTTTTTAACTTTTTGTCGCTTTGCCAAACCTTTCTTGGTTAAAAGCGAGGATGATGTGAAAGAAGTTCCTGTTGAAACAAGGTATACATTTGTATGAGGTTTAATGTTATGAAACAGGGTTATTTCTAGAATAGGTAATGTTGAAATATAGATGAAACAAGCTATTTGAGAGAACCTTGTGATACTGACATTCTTGCAAAAGAGTATATAAAGGCAATAGATTTAGTTGTTAAATCGTATTGCTGTGTATATTAAATAATAAAATATATAAAAAGAAAATACACAAAAAGAAGATAGAATATATTACTATGTCTAATCTAACCGTGTCTACTGGTTCCACCATGTTAAATGTGGACTATACTCGTTACTTGCAGCAACAGATCCTAACTGCTTTTCAACAATAAAGACTTGGTTGTGGGTCTACTGACGCATAGAAGGACATATTTGGAAAATATCCTTCAAAAAAAAAAAAGGAAAATCGACCCCAGTGAGGATTGAACTCACGATCTTGCGATTAACAGTCGCACGCCTTAACCAGCTTGGCCATGGAGTCCAAATTTGATTGTTAGTGTTGTAACTCAAGATTGATTTAAAGGTTTAAATCAATCATACCTATTTGGTGCACGGATCTT
>PPOL03000087.1:0-39544 GCA_003708905.3 Monosporozyma siamensis
ATTTTATGAGATTGAAACTATTGTTGTTAAACATATCTTTATGAGAAATATTTGAGTTGTTTTAATCATCTCTATTTCCAAGTTGTTTGCAGAATTAATAGTGAATTAATTCTGATTTTATTTCATATATAAAGGATCAAGATTTATCTTTAGATCCTGATTTTTGTTCGTTATTTTGTTTCACTTATTTTATATATTTATTTAGTATTTATTGTTCAAGTTAAAAAGGAACAATAACCATAACATATATATCAATCATCAATACATACAATTATATCTCACATATAAGATTAATATTGATTACTAATCATTGTTACTAATAATTGTATTACTCATATTTATTACTAATCAGCAAGTCTTAGTTAGACACATTGGTAATAATCCGTTGACATTAATTATATAATCAGGAAAGAACTAGTTGTTCTATTGTATAATTAATCCCGTTAAGAACTAGTTGTTCTAAATTTTATCGTGTTAAGTTAAACAAGAACCAGTCGTTCTATCTTCGTCGTTTAACTTATAATCTCAAGTCTATTTAGTTGGTTGGTTATTCATTGACACGTACTGTCATTAATAACTATTTACACTTAGTTTAGTACACAGGTCTGTACTTACCCGTTAGTTATTGATCTATTTCTATTTTACTTAAGTTTACTTATAAGCCAGTTCAACCTACAACATCAAAAAATTTTCTCTGGTTCTTTAAAGTGCAGGGATTTTTGTTTGAAACGGGGCAATATTGAGGTTTTTTAGAGTTGGTACATAGTTAAATGGATTGGAAAGTATTAGTTGAATCTTTATTAACGTCTTTATAAGAAGGTTCTCCCTGAAAAAATGGATTTCAAAAAAAAAATTTCTCATTTTTTATGAATTGTTGAAAAATTTAATATTAGATGGTCCTGGATTCACCAAACTTGTCCAAAGAAAATAAACAAATTGTAAATTACTTGGAAGAGTTTTGGTATTCATGATATATATACATATATATACATATATATAAACTTAATATACCTAGGCGACACGATCATCACCAGTTAATTTAACCGCAGCAGAATATTTTTGTAATTTAGTTAATAAAGAATCACCATTCTTGATTAATAATTGATATTGTGAATTTTTATTATCTGGTCTATTTGTCTCTACGATTCCATTAACTCTATCAATGACACAGTTTAATTTTTTATTTGGTATAAATTTAGATAAATCATTATCTAAAAATTCTAATGAAACACCAAATGAATTTGCCATTGATTGTAAAGATAAAGTCTTATAAGAATCTAATAATTGTGCATAACATTTTCTTCTCATTTCTCTGATGAAAAAATTTGCATGTTTATTTAAATATTTTGATGGAATTAAAACATTATCATAAGTCTCAAGCAAATATGGGAAAAAACTTGAATAATCTGATGTATAAAGAGCAATAGTTAGTGATGTTATTGATTGTAATGCAGGTGTGGAAGTCATAATGGATAAAAGTTCTGGAGAATCAATAATTTTAGTCTTCAAATTTGTTCTTTCTAAAGCGAATAGACCCGCAACAGAGGCATACATGGCAATATTTTCATATGAAGTTAATTCTACTGAAGTGAATGTAGCCAAGGAATCAACAAGAAGTTCTGCAGCTTTAGTAAAATCTCTTATTGATAAAGAATAAATACCTAAATATGTCTTGAATCTATTTCTTCTTTCCCAATCACCACCCTTTTCAATTAATGATTCAATTTGTTGTAATTTCTCCTTTATAAACAATTTATCATCGTAGAAGAATCCCAATCTAACAATCATGAATAAAATATCAATCTTAGCGCCAAGGGAGATGGCAGTGTTAAATGCTTTATCCAATAAAATTTCTTTAGCATGATCAAAATCCCCAATTTGTGTGTAATAAGCACCTAAATTATTCCAACCGATGGACAATTCCAATGCTCCCTCATCATTTTTCTCCAATAGAGAAATCTTTTCATTTAATTCTTTTAATTTTTCATCATTTTTATTTATTAAAATATCATATTTTTGTTGATCAAAGGGAAACAATTGTAATTCTTGAGTAATATATTTATAAAATGGACCCATTTCATCCTGTTCAATCAATTGAGTGATCTCTTGGATTAACTGTTGCTTATTTTCATCCTCCTCCTTAGATAAAGATAATAAAAATGTTTTATCGGAGACGACAAAATTAGGAACCATCAAGATTTCTGGTTCTTGAACAACATTATCTTCTTCCTCTTCACGGTCACTTTCTTCTCTGGTCATGGTGTGCTTATAGATATAGACTTTTGTAGAGATATCTCTGTGGGTTTACAGTGCAAAGTGGCGGTTTCTGCAATAACAATCCACTTTTCAGCTTTTTCTGAAATATTTCTTGAAAAGGAGGGTAACTTTTATTGAAAATATTGAAATATTGCATTTTAGTAATAAAAGATATTTAAATAAGACGAATGTCATAACGAGATGGATGGATGAAGTAACAGGACAAACACCAAAAGATGTCACTGATCCATCCCGACACGTCAAATTACCCATTCAGATTCGAACCCTTTCTTCAACAAGAGTACAGTTTCAATGGAGACCCTGATCGTCCCGTTTGTGAACATTATGATCCCAAAGTGGGGCCCACATCATGTCCACTGGGGACAACATGTCCCAAGAAACATATCCTCCCCAATTTTAAAAACAAAATAGTATGCAAACATTGGCTTCGTGGTCTATGTAAGAAAGGGGATCAATGTGAATATTTACATGAATATAATCTTAGAAAGATGCCCGAGTGTGTATATTATGCAAAGAATGGATATTGTACACAATCCCCTGAATGCCAATATTTACATGTGGATCCACAATCCAAAATCCCAAGGTGTCCATATTATGATTTGGGGTATTGTAAAGATGGACCACAATGTGTAAAGAGACATGTAAAGAAGGAAAATGTTTGTCAACTATATTTAAACGGATTTTGCCCTCATGGCCCCACTTGTGATGAATCCCATGCTTTGTTCTATGATAATGTGTTAATGGATCCATCTATAAGACAACGGATCACCATAAGAAAGGATTATGAGATTAATACAAGAAAGATGGATGAAGCTATTGAACGTAGATTGAATGCCATGGTGAATGGAGAGCTGTAGCGTGTTTTTACCCACACCCTAAACATACCTCACACATACCCTACCGCCACCTTCCCACGCCCTAACACGTCCAACCCTAAACAGGGGTTTTGAAGGGAAGGGCTGTATTTTTTTTGCTTCCGGTTTTCAAAGAGGAGTTTTTTGCAACAGCCATAATAAACCATTATTATTATGGTACGTTTGTATATAAATACAGGTATCTCTAGTTAGTTGATATCTGGTTTGTTGCTTCCATCCCTTTCAGACAAATACAAAACAACTACACAAATACGCCATGCACAAAACTTATTCTTTAAGAAACGCTAGAGTTCCAACTCAATCACAATTACAGAATCCACCACCACCACCTTCTTCTACAAAGGGTAAATTCTTTGGTAATCGTGGTGGTCTTGCATTTACATTCAGAAAAAATTATGCTGGTGCTTTAGGTCCACAATTAGCTAGAAAATTAGCACAATTAGTTAAAATTGAAAAAAATGTGCTTAGAGCAATGGAAATTGCTGCTATGGAAAGACGTCAAGCTGCTCAACAATTATCCATTTGGGGGCTTGAAAATGATGATGATGTTTCAGATATTACTGATAAGTTAGGTGTGCTTATTTATGAAATGAGTGAATTGGATGATCAGTATATTGATAGATATGACCAATATAGATTGACTTTGAAATCTATTAGAGATATTGAAAATTCTATCCAGGGGTCCCGTGATAGAAAGGAGAAAATTGATGATAAGATTGCTTATTTGAAATATAAAGATCCTGATAATTTTCAAAAGATTGAAATCTTGGAACAAGAATTGGTTAGAGCCGAGGCAGAATCTTTGGTTGCGGAGGCACAATTATCTAATATTACTAGATCAAAATTGAAAATGGCATTCCAATATCAATTTGATTCAATGATTGAACATTCTGAAAAGATTGGTTTGATTGCAGGATACGGGAAAGCCTTATTGGAACTATTAGATGATTCTCCAGTGACACCAGGTGAAACAAGACCTGCATACGATGGTTACGAAGCATCAAAACAAATTATTATTGATGCTGAACATGCCTTGAATGACTGGACTTTAGAAACTGCACAGGTGAGACCAACTTTAAGTTTAAGTCAACAACAACAACATGATGTTTACGAAACTGATTCCTCATTATCAGATCAACAACATGATCAACAAATACATGAAAATGAATGGATTGATGAAGATAATGACCATGATTCAAGAATTATTGAAGAAGATGATGATGATGAAGAAGTACAAAATTTAGCTGATGATATTGAACAATCGTTGTAGCGTTCTTTCCTGTCTTTTTTTTTTTTTTTTCCTTTCCCCACTTTTCTTTTATTTAATATCCTTTTTTTAATAATATTATTAATGACCATCTGTGTACTTTCCTATTCTAATTACTTAATTAATATAATATATCTATATGTTTGTTATGTATGATCTCTTATTTTTAACAACTGAAAAATATACAAAGGTGAAAAATTAAATATTGAAAAGTTATATGTTTTATACTACAAATTATATCATGAAATAAAAACTATAGTCCCACCCAATTCAACCATCACCGCATTACAATGGACACAGAATCAATTTCTGATGATCAATTGTCCAGAAATTTGGCTAAATATTCATTACTTTTAACCAAATTATCCACACTTTCACAAGTAAATAAATTATCAAATTTAATTAAATCTGATCACATTGATAAGTCTAAATCATTGAAAAATTATATTAATGATTCACATATTGCACAAAATAAACACATTAGGAAATTGGAATTGAATAGAACTGATTTAACCTCGTCTTTAACCCAATTTCACAACATTTTGTCTTCATTGACTCAATCTAATCAAGCTGCTAAATCTATACATTTAGACATTTATAATAATGATATGGAACATAAATATTTACAACAAACATTGACTTTCCTCGAATCAATAAGAACTTTGAAGAATAATATCACATTAATTGAATCTGCCATTAGAGAATCAAATTATCTCGTTGCAGCAAATGGAATATACGAAATTAATCAATTACCCATGGAAATTTTACAATCTCAATTTGCACAAGCCATCATCCCAACTCCAGAATTACCTTATTCAGTGACTGAACTTCTAACTATATGGACTACACAATTACGAGATTTATTTAAACAAAAATTTACAGATGCAATGATAAATAATGATATTCCTGCATTAACTGAATTCTTTCAATTATTTCCCTTAATTAATGAACCTACTTTGGGGTTGGGTTTGTATTCTAAATATATTACTGATATGATTTCGCAAGAGAATCAAAAATTTACCATTGGATCCATGAAGTTAGATTCTAGATTTGATTTAATCCTGTTACAATTGTTTAAGATTGCCTCTACAATTATTAATGAACATTCTAAGATTATTGCCAAGGCATATGGGATTCAATACATGTTATTTGTCATGGAAAAGATTGAAATAGAGGTAGAGTTGCAATGTTGTCTTGTGTGGAATTATTTTAAAGAGAAAAAATTATCAAATCTGGAGAATATTGATATTAGTAACCCATCATTAAACAATTTAAAATCTTTGATTATTGAATTCTCTGCGTTTTTACAAAATTGGTCAATGTATTGTAGATTCTTTTCTGTTAGATGGAAGGAGTTTTCTATCACGACAAATCATCAAGAAGAAGATGCTGATACTCAAAATGATAACCAATTGTCCATTGCACCACCAATATTAAATGGTAGTTTCTTAAGAAAATTACAAGAGGAGAAAAGTATTCATTTATTCCAAGATTTAAATTATAGTTATTTAACCACTTCGTTCCAAAAGAGTATAAAATTAGAAGAACTTCCCTCACTAAATGATTTAATCTCACCAGATCCAATAAAACATGATGATCTTTCTTCATGGCCTATAAGTTCTGTCCTCGAGGATTTAACTTTATTATTACGACAAACTTTAGTTAATAGTGTCAATACTGGACAACTTGTCGTATTAGATAATTTATTATTACAATTACCAAGATTTATTCAAAATGAATTCTTAATCAAGTTTTTACAACAAAATTTTAAGACTTTACAAACTAAATTAACCACAGGTTCTTTGGTTCAATTGAAAAGATATGAACCAAAGGATTCATCGCATGACCAGGATTCCGTAGCATCACCAAGACCATCAATGACTAAATTATCTACTTTACAAAATAGTGCAACTAATAGTGGTGCTTCATCACCAACGGGGAAATTTAATATTAGAGGTGCTTTCGCTAATATTCAATCAAATTTACAATCTGTAGTTACGGCAGATGAAGTGACAATGGATGCAATATTAGCATTACATCATTATTTAATATATGTGAACACATTGTATTTGATGGTGATGGCATTGAAGAAACTTTTAATCACGGAAATTGTCGAGGAAAATCCAAGATTATTGATTGATAATTTCCCCTTCCATGATGAATCACAAAGAGCTAAAGATTTATTATCAAATTGTGAAATTAAGATACTAACACAAATAAAAAAATTACAAACTTGGGCCATTAAATATTTATTTCAAACTGTTTGTCTACCCAAAATTAAGATCCTATTAGATGATTTATTTACAAACAGTTCAGAAAATAATTATGTTTGTGGGATTGAAGATTTTGAAAATATGAGTCACATAAACACATTCATTAATAAATGGAATCAATTCATGGTACCGTTTCAAAATGTGTTATATAACGATGCTTACTTCGAATTATTGACATTAATCGTCAATTTCATTAGACATTTGATAGAGAAAAGACTTTGGTTATTAAGAGTCAATGAATTAGGTGCTGTGAAATTAGACCGTGAATTGAGTCTTTTCATAAGTACCATCTGTGGTACCCATTACTCAATAAGAGATAAATTCACAAGATTGACACAGATTGTACTTGTTCTAGGGTTTGATGATGACGATTTTGATGTGACTTCTAATGACGTTAAAGAAGAATTGGCCACCTCCATCGAATGGGTATTGAACCCACAGGAGAGAATACAATCCAGAAACTTGAAAGTGGACAAAAGACGCTGAATATCCATATAATAACATATATACATACTTTACATACACTATAAAAATCGGTATACTTGTCACTCAGAACGACGAGTGAAAAATTGTAAATAAACTGAAATTAAAGAAAATAAACAAAAAACAATAACTCATCACTAAAATCAGTTACATAGTTAATACATATATTGCAATTAAATACAGAGCAGGTTCTAGTCGCTGACATTGCATCAGAACCACAATCAACCTGTTTACTCCAGTTTACGTGTTTTTTTTATAGAACTGTTATAAATCACCTGGAGCATTTATAAATATACAAAAAAATAATATCAGGTTATCTAGAAATAACAGTTAGATAACTGAGATATAAACGAAGAAAAGAAGAATAAAGTATTCCACACTCACCAGGGACTAAAGTCAAGTTAGATATTCCGTGGGCTGCAAAGAAACAGAGTACTTTTATTGTAACATTATATTTTTATAAACAAAAGGATTTGGCGCTGATATATATACGTCAATCTTTCCAATATGGAAAATTCACAACCGTTAGTGGTGGAAAGAGACTCTACACTAAATGATATAAATATACCACAAGAGCATACGACAGAGGATGTCGAGAAGAAGGATACAATGGATATAGATATTAATGGAAGTCAGGACCATTTCCCAAATTTTGAATCTCTAAGCCAGTCACCAAAGATACAAGACAATGATAAACATATACTGTCTCATGATTTATCAGAACAACTGAAATCAGTTACAGAAGCACATGATATGAGTATGTTGGATGATATACCTCCCTTGGAACATATTGAAGAAGAGGTAGAGGATATCGGAGTTCTGGTCACTGATATGGATATAAACACTAATTTAAATGAACATGAACATATAATTGAATCCTTAAATCACAATAACAATGATATTAATACGACTACTGATTCAAAGGGGGATATTGATACAAATGTAATAGTTGAAACTGTTGACATACACAAAGAACTTATACACAATAATAACGCGAATAACGTGGAGAAAGATAAAGATTTACAAACAAGTAATGATAATGTTGATAATACTGACACTTCAAAACTACTTAGAACTCCTACTGATATAAAAGATGATATTACTATCCCGGAGTTACCAAGAGAAGGTATAATGAAGACAATAAGTGAAAATCCAGAAGAAAATATACCACAAAACTCAGAAGAAAACCAAAATGCAACAAATATATCCAAAGGTGTACTGCCCGAAGAAACTGAGAACCAACCGAAGGAAAATGTTGACCATGGGATGAATCAAGAAGATGTTGAAGCAATGAAATTAGAACTATCAACCAATTTAGGTGATGATGATTTTTCAAAACTTTATGAATTTGATTCCAAAAATGATGATGATATTTTTTCTGCTCATGATATTTTACAAGGTTCCATTGCGGTAGGTAGTGAGGTTAATAATGATATTTTACAAACAAATACTCAAAATAATAGTCCTGTAGCGTCCGATTTTAACAATAACAACAATAACAATATTAACGCTGAAGAGTCCAAAAAAGATGATCTAAGCACCTTTGAACATGGATTAAATATCTCCTTAAATTTACCAGAATCTAATAATGTTAAAGACAGTGAAAGTAATTTCGACGCTAACCCTCTAATGAGTGATGATCCATTGGCTAAAGGGCTAACACCGTCTTCGCCGGTAAAAAATGAACCTGTACCCACATCAACTTCACCAGTTCCTCCTTCATCAGGAAATGAACACTTTCAACGAATACCAGAACTTGCTAAAGAGGAAACAACTTCCCCAAAGAGAATAGATTTCAAACCAACTGAACCTAAAAAAATCACAACTGATAACTCAAACACATTTCCAAGTAAACTGTCATTATCCGCAACATTGGCTGAGGCAAATCATGAGGTAATTGGTGGAATTGAGGATAGAAACACTCCTGCATCTATTATTCTAGAGAAGAATACATTATTATATCCTAAAAGACAAAACTCACTTATACCGGGTGTATTCCACCCCACAAATCTCCCTAGTAATCCACAGAAATCTTCTAATCTCGATAATCAAATACAAAATAAAGAACTTCCGAATGAAGCACAAACTAATCATGAATCATCCGTCCTGAAGAAAGATCAAGAAGATGAAACAAATTTAACTAAGAATGAAACAAATGATAATGTAGTTATGCTAAAAAGTGAAGTGTCAACAGAAGTACCCGAGGAACAACCTACTATTTTCGCGTATGCCAGACTTGATTTCCAAAGTTTTACATTTTATGTACAAACATTACATGCTGTTATTGGTAGACGATCAGAGAATGATACTACACATAAAGTTGATGTCAATTTAGGTCCATCAAAATCCATTTCAAGAAGACATGCTCAAATTTTCTACAATTTTGGTACTGGTAGATTTGAGCTTTCCATTATTGGTAAGAATGGTGCATTTGTGGATGATGTTTTTGTAGAGAGAGGTAATACAGTCCCATTACGTAATAAGACAAAGATCCAAATTGGTCAAATACCATTCCAATTTGTACTTCCAGAGAAAGATAATCAATTACAACAAATAGAATCAACTAAAGAGGGGAAAGAAGAGAAAGAGACACCAGAGAAGAAAAGTGCCACCCCAACATCAGCATCCAAAACTAAAGCAAAACCCAAACCCAAACCAAAGGAACCCAAGGAACCCAAGAAGAAAGCTGCTAAACCAGCAAAAACAGTAAAAAAAGAACCTAAAGAAAAGGAGAAGAAGATACCAAAACTTCCAAAGAAAGTCTACACTTTAGAAGAAATCCCTGTTGAATATAGAACGAAACCTGCATTTTCATATTCTGCAATGTTAACTACATGTATACGGAAATATTCTGGTGAACAAGGTATGTCATTATCTGAAATTTATGGTGGGATACGAGAATTATACCCATATTATAAATATTGTCCCGATGGTTGGCAAAGTTCTGTTAGACATAATCTTTCATTGAATAAATCATTTAGAAAAGTTTGTAAGAAGGGGAAAGGTTGGCTTTGGGGGCTTGATGAAGCTTATATTGCCGAAAGAGAAAAGATTAAACAAAAACAAGCTGAAGCGGCAAAAGCCAAGGCCCAGGCTGCTCAATTGAAATTACAACAACAAGGTGCCGCTAAGAGTAAAAAAGCAGCAGAACATGGTAAGAAACAAATGAAGTTGAACCCCGGAGAAAAGAAACAAAATATATCTCAAACATTATCAGCCAATAGAAGTGGTAAGAATGGTGCTTTGTCAATAAATAAACCATCACCTAGCCCCACGACAAAATTAACTGATACACAAAGAACCATGAAGTATCTTCAAGAGCAATTGATCATTTTAACTAAAGATAGAAAGGGTTTACCTAAACAAACCATTGCTACAATATTAACCCAGGCATTAGCCATGACAATTAATCAAGTTACACAAGCTGCTAAGAGTAAAGGTATAAAAGGTAACCCGTTAACTGCATTAATGGATAAGAATCCACAACATCTTAATTTAATTCTTTCTGCTGCGGTAAATGCAGCTACATCAAAGGTAACCAAGGGTAAGATTAAACAATTAGTTTCACCTACAATTTTACAAAATCCAAAGACCAATAATACGAGCCCCAAGAAAAGTTCCGTTACACCAAAGAATGAAACGTCGTCGTCATCTTCTAATAACAAACATGCTGGTACATTACCACCTAAGTCCACTCAAGTGACTAGTCCCAATAAGACTCCCACTGTTACACCAACACCTTCAATCCCAACACCATCTTTCCCACCAAGTGGATTTGACCCAACTTCATTATCAAGATTTTTTCAACCTAGGAATCAACAGAGTAGGACTGGGACAGCTGTGGCGTCAACATCATCTTCATCTTCCTCTACAGCAAATCATACGATTAATATTGAGAAATATAGTGATACAGTAAAAGTTGCATCTACGCCTGCTAAGAGACCACATGAAGAAGAACAAGACATGGAAAATAATAAGAAAATTAAGACAGATAATGATTCAAGTGATTCAAGTGACAGTAGTAGTGACTCCAGTGATTCTAGTGATAGTAGTAGTGATTCTAGTGATAGTGACAGTTCTGATGGCAGTGATAGTGATAATGAAGATGATGATGGAAATGACGGTTCTAGTACCAGTAGTGATAGTGATGTCGGTGAAGAGAATCATAAAACCGCTGAAGCTACCTCCAACCATATTGAAGAGTGTAAAAACAGTATAACAAGTAGTGGAGTTAATGATATTACAGTTGAAAATAGTATGGAGACTGCTAATATTGATAATACTAATATTGATAATACAAATATTGAAGACACAAATATTGCAAACACTGATATTGAGAATATCAATATCGAGGATACCGTTGAAAATACTCCTATAGATATTACTACCGATATTACTACCGATAATACCTTTGACGGTATTGCAATGAATACTACTACTGAACCTGAACATATTACAGAGGATAAAGAAGATAATCAAGAAGAAAATTTACAAATCGATGAACAAGACGAACTCCCCCCACTTACTGAATAATATTCCTGATATAAAATAAAATAAATTAAAAATCAAAGAAAGATATAAAAATAAAGCTACAGAATAAGAATGCATGTATAGATGAGTTAAAACTTATTTAAATAGTGTTTAAGGAACACATAAATCTATATATTTATTTAATTCGATGTAAACGTCACATAATTTTATAGAAGAATTCTTATGAATAATAAAGATACGTATGGATGTCTTAAATTGAATCATTATATATAAAATATACAAAAAGGGGGATGATATTAGATTAGTTTATCCCACAACGTTATTGAATGAACCTTCCTTTTCCTTTATTTCCCAGAAAGTTTGACCAACGTCATGATTACCATGATATATCCAACCATTTTCTGTAACATGATATAAATTAATTGACCCACCAGAATAAGCATCTCTATGTGCAGCAGCTAAGATAGATCTTTTACCTAAATATAAAGCTTCCTCTACGGTTAAATCCCATTTATAATTTGAATCCAAGACACCATAAGCAAAAGTTTGACCAGACCCAACACAAAACAAGTCACCTTTCAATCTTGTTCCATCAGAATCTACATAATAGACGGTTGGACCTTCTTTTTTAGTATACCCACAAATCATTGTCCCCATAGATAAACCAGCACCTTTATATTGATATACTAAATTACTTAGAATTTTGGATGCGGCAGCAACTGAAATTCTTTCCTTTTCTTTTAATTCATGTAATCTACATTGTGCACCTAACCAAGTTTCCCAATATTGACAATCTGCAGCACCACCAGCCATGGTACCTAATAAAAATGGATTAATTTCAATAACTTTCTTAACGGTTTGTGATGCTACCCAATTACCAGCGGTAGCACGAGAATCTACAGCGACAATAATACCACCTTGAAATCTGAATGCTAATGTAGTTGTCCCATGGGCAATTTTAATCTTACAATCTGGATTTTGAGAATCATCAGTATGAGCTCTTAAAAACTCTTGTGGGGATGCAATTGGTGGTAATTCTAGACTTGGTGTTAAAGTTTGAAATCTTTGTGAACCGGTAATAAGATCATTATTCAAAGCGGTTTCGTTATCGTATTGTAATTCTCTCACGAGGGCACTTGTAGGAGCAAAGGAGTCAGCAATTGCCTGCATATTTGTTCGTGAATATAGTTGTGATGAGGGTGTTTGCAATGTTATTCTTGTTTGAACTAATATATCCATCCCATAATAAAACCATCTTTAAATCCTTCAATTCTGACTGAAAAATTGAGAAGAAATAAAAATCGCCACCGGTCACGTGGAAGCCACGTGACAAAAGTGGACTGTCAGCATCCGTGCACCCGCAATTTCACTTTTTTGCTGCTTTTTCTACGTTGTTTTCGAGCGTCCCAAAACGGAAATTTGACGCAGTCGTTTTGGAAATTTCCAAATTTTGGAAAAAAAAAGTTTCAAGCGATGAGATTTTTTTGGATATTGGCGATTTTGTGACTGTTGGGACAGGTTTTGTAGTGGATTTTGGGAATTGGTAGTGGTTGATTAGGTTGTGAGTTTGTGTTAGTAGTATATGTTGACGTTTGTAGTTTAATTGTCAATTCTTAATTCAATTTCCCCACTCAGCAAAGTCCATAAATACAAGATGTCTGCCAAAGCTCAAAATGTTATGAGAGAATTAAAGATCGAAAAATTGGTCTTAAACATTTCCGTTGGTGAATCTGGTGATAGATTAACCAGAGCCTCCAAGGTTTTAGAACAATTATCTGGTCAAACTCCAGTTCAATCCAAAGCTCGTTACACTGTTAGAACTTTTGGTATTAGAAGAAATGAAAAGATTGCTGTTCATGTCACCGTTAGAGGTCCAAAGGCTGAAGAAATCTTAGAAAGAGGTTTAAAGGTTAAAGAATATCAATTAAAATTAAAAAATTTCTCTATTACTGGTAACTTTGGTTTCGGTATTGATGAACATATCGATTTAGGTATCAAGTATGATCCATCTATTGGTATTTTCGGTATGGATTTCTACGTTGTCATGGGTAGACCAGGTGCTAGAGTCACTAGAAGAAAGAGATGTAGAGGTACCGTCGGTAACTCCCATAAGACTTCTAAGGAAGACACCATCCAATGGTTCAAGCAAAAATACGATGCTGATGTCTTAGACAAATAGATATAGGATAATATACAAATAAATATTTTCTATTTTAATCTCTATATATATATAATCTAATATTAAATCATTAGTCTTTTTTAACCATACTTGTCCCTTTAGGTAACAATCTATTTAATTGTTTTAAATGTTTCTCCTGTGTGTCAATATTTTTCTGTATAATACGTGAATTATTTTGCATGAAATCGTTATTAATAGCCCATTGATTGGCAATAGTTCTTGTCAAACAACCATCACCATCTCGTAAAAGAATCAATTGATGATCCAAATATGAATTCATTGCTTGTAAAATTGCAGTATCACCATTTTCAACATCATATCTAGACATATCTATACCTTCATTCTTTCGTATCCGTTTATAAGATTCCACAGAGGTCTCTGGCATGAGTCTTTTCTTATTATTTATCTTGTTATCAATATCATCAAACTTCTTTAAACATTGCATTACTTCGGGATGCAACTGCGTATCATCGGACCTTACTTTACTGACTTCCTGTTGGATAGACCATTCTATCTGTTCCCAAACTTCCTTTTTAAACTCTTCCATTCCCATCTGATGCTTCTTCTTCCTGTTAACTTTCGTGTCTTTACAACCGCAAGTAGATCTTTAAAACTCATCACATTTTTCACTTTCTTTATTATGAATATTATATACAAGCTTTATATGTAGATTACAGATCATTCATGGCATGTAATGGAGACCAAA
Source organism: Monosporozyma siamensis (assembly GCA_003708905.3). NCBI lineage: Eukaryota > Fungi > Ascomycota > Saccharomycetes > Saccharomycetales > Saccharomycetaceae > Monosporozyma > Monosporozyma siamensis. The sequence goes on from PPOL03000087.1 coordinate 14,552, forward strand.
TACCACGCACACTCTTGTTTAATGACCTTACGTTATCGTTCTTGGTCCATCTACGTAAGATTTCCCCACTGGAATCCACTAACAATTGTAATTTCTTGTCCACTTCAAACCCATTCATGTTCCTCACACAAATAGGTTTGTTTCTCCCGTTGTTGTACCATCCAGTGATCACTGGGTGCCCCGATCGTTTCAATACTTCGAACTCTATTTGTGGGTACCGTTGAGCCCAATGATCTAACTTTCGTGATACCAAGAAGTCTCTAATCCCTTGTGATGATCCACCCCAGTTGCAATACTGGATTTGAATCTTACGACAGGGCAAAACAAAACTATCTGTGACACCATTTCTCGCCACAGAATACACTCCTAATACACCTTTCAACACCATCCTTCTGTATTTGGTTCCCTTTCTCTTGTTTTAATGGTCCCATTCTAACTTTCTTCTTCTTTACAAAGGATTTTAAAGGAAAAGCTGCAACTTACTAAAAAGGAGTATTAGGAAGAACTTGGAAGGAGAACTCACCATCGTTCAAACGCGCAACCACAAAATGTTACTAAGACCAGTGTCACATCTCATTCTTTACTCCTTTGCCTTTGGTGGTGCCGCATTCTATTCCTACGTGGCTAGTCCATTAGCATTCAAGACATTAACCAGGGATCAATTCTCTATCTTACAAAGTAAAGTGTTCCCTTGGTTCTTTACCATGCAGTCAGTAACCCCCGTTGCATTAGCTTTGACATTACCTGCTCCATTAGCTTCCCCAGCTTATTATGCCTTGGGAACTGCATCCATCACTGGTGTCATCAATTTATATGGATTGTTACCTTGGAATAAAGTTGTCAAAGCCAAGAGACATTCTTTACAAGATAAATTGAAATGTGGAGAATTGACTCAGAGTCAATTTGACACTCTCGATGGTCCCTTGAGGAAAGAATTTGGGAAATCTCATGGGTTGAGTCTCTTAGTTAATATGGCTCATATTATGTCTATGTTGATTTATGGTTGTTATTTGACTACTGGATTATTACATTATATACCTAAATAAAATTGACCATTTTATATCAAAATTTTTATATTCTTATTATTGGACTAGAAAGTCTCACATGTATATACAAGATATATTATAATGCTTCAGAAACATGTTCAGAAACTTCTTCAACAGATGGTTCCACAACAGATTCAGACGCTTCTTCAATAGACGGTTCCACAACAGGCTCAGGACTTAATTCTGAAATTAATGGTGCCTCTTGAGAAGGTTCTGTAGGTTCAGTATTAATGAATGAGGTGATATTTGCAGGTGGAATCACTGCAATCATAATCACAATATATTCATAAATAGTCTCTGGAATAGTCCTTTGATAAATACCCAACAAATCTGCTGGATTGGGGTAAACAGCTAGTGCTTTATAAAATTTAACAGCAGCACCCATTTCATTACCAGGCATTAATGCTAAATTTTCACCTAATTTAACATTTTCAGAGAAAATAGCCTCCATTTGTGTTGGATCTGTTGATATTGGATCTCTTTGTAATTCTTCACTTAAGAAATGTAATACTGCAGAAACACGTGCCTTCTTGGCTTCAATAGAGGCTAATTCATCTTGTTTCTTTTGTTTCTTTTCTCTTTGTTTCAACTTCTTTCTAAAATCAACACTATTTCTTCTTTGATAATCAAACCAAAAGGCATACCCAGTGGCACCAAGAACTGCAGCCACACTAGAAATTGCCAAAACACGTCTAACACTACTCATTGTCCCGTATATTTGATGCTCTTTTCAATTAAGACTTTGTATTTTAAACATGTGTTCTCAAAAGTAAGTCATCGTCCTTTAATGAATTTTGATTTTGTATGTTATTATTTTTTTTCCCATCACAACAACAACTGCTTCAACGTGGGTTCGAACGCCGTGTGGGTCACTTTCTCGATGACAGATTCATCCAGTGGTCTGTTTAAGATGTCCTGGTACTGTTGTTCCAATTCAGTACTGGGATCCCGTTGTAAATAATCATAATCTTTGGTGTCCAAGTCAAGATCCACTAATTCACCTTCTTGTAAACCCAAAGAGGTGGTACTGTCAGGCATCACCATTGAACTGACCTGTTTCCAACGTTGATCCATGAAATTTTGGGTATTGACATGTTCATTCTTCTTCTTGTTGTTGACAGTGGAGTCCTGTGCAGTGGGACTCTTGGCATCCACAAGTTGACGATACAATTTACGTGATTCCATTTTCTTCTCAATCACTGCATCTACCTGTTTCTTTAATGTGTTTATATCCACACCAGGAATATCCCCCGCATCTATGATTAACTTGTTTAAGTCAATTCTCTGTGTTTCATCAGTACCATATTTACTTCTTTGTAAGAATCTAATAATCTTCGATATCCATTTAATAAAACTTTCAAAGATCCCTTCAGTATCATTAACATACACGTCATGAACAAATTCGAAAAATGAATCCTGATGCTTTGTCACCAATTGAATAATATTTTCAATAATATTAAATTGTGTAGAATTATCCAATTGTCCATTAATAATATCATCCATTAATTTAATCAAATCATTCATAAATCTTTCAAAATTTCGTAATGCAATATCCATTCTAGCAATCTTAAACACTTTAACCATAGGCTCATATATCATGGTCACCATTGCTTTCAATAATCTTGATAATTCTGGGTCTTGCCATAACCTCCGCATTAATTTCTTATCCCTTTCTTTAATATATAATTGAAATAATTCTTTAATATGTTGGAAATATAATCCATTATCTTCTTTCAATTTCCAGCCGTTATATGATTCAAAGATTTCTGTCACAGCTTCATTATTAATACTACCAATCTCAGAATACTTCATTAATACTAGCAAGCAAATTGGCATATCCATAGTTTGTGATTCCTTATGAAGAGTTTCCATATTAAAATCAACACCACTATCACCACCATCTTTACCTTCTTGGAAATGATCCTCCTCGACAAATTTTTTCAAATATTTAATCACTTTTGATGCTGATTTGGATTCTTTCAATATAATAGTTTCTAATTTCTTAATAACATGTGTTTGACTTCTTAAATCTTCAGTTAAAATAGTAGAAAACATTGTTTGTAACAATGAATAACTACCAAATGGTTGTGCTAAAAATAAATCGATCATACCTTTCATCATTGCCATAGGGTTAGTAAATCTCATAATTTGTCCCATCATCATGTATGGCATCAAACGATGCAATTTTCTTACTTGGGTGAAAAATCCATAACTGTTATCATTACCTAAAAATAATTGATAAATCATTGAGGCTAAATATATTTTGAACCATTCAACGAAATTTTGTAAAAGTGGTGACAAATCTTTAATTCTTGTTTTTTCTTTGAATTCATTCACAAGGGATAATAAATATTCTTCATTTCTTAGTAAGGAAGTCTTAAAATCTTTCATTGAATCTTGAAGTATTAAAGATTTTTGTAGTGCTAATTTTTGAAAATTTAATTGATTTGTTAAATTATTAATATCTACCAATTCACGATGTTTTATATCTTCTTTCACATCATCAATAAATTTATTTCCATCAATTAAATTTTCCTTCGTTAAGAAATTGACAAAGATAAGATTTTCAGATGTATCTGAATCATTACTTAATCTTCTCAAATATTGTCTCAATGAGGTTCTCATCTTTTCATGTACTAAAGTGTTGGTCTTAGTATCAGTTGCATCTTCAAACTCATCAAAATTACTATCTATATCATCTTCCTCATCTTCCTCCTCTATATCAATATCTTTACCATCTTCTAATCCTTCATTTTCTATAATTTCTTTCACAATAACTTGTGCATTATCCATGATGGTGTTAGGATCATTAGACATTGTTGTATCATTATTTATTGATGTTTGTGTAGATGAATTACCAGTGGAATTTAAAGTTTCAATCTCTGTTTCATATGAGGCGATGATCTTTTCTCTTGGTGTAGTGGGGACTCTACCATTAGGTAATAATTCACTACGTGTAGTCAATGAAAGACTTTGTTTTGTCTTATGTGGTAATTTTGGTAATTTCTTACCTGGTGATTCTATCTTCAAATTATGTGATAATACTTTAAAATCATGATATGTCTTCGCCGTATAAATTACTTGGTTTGGATTATTTTCATTACGACTCTTCACAATAAACCAGTATTTATGCTTGCCGCCATCATCAGTTGATGTAGACGCTGTCGCGCTGGCAATAGACAATTTGGAAAATAAGGCGGTAGGTGAAGATGTAATAGTATTTTTCATCCATTTAGATGTGGATGTGATAGATTTTAATGTACCACTTGTTAATGCTTGTGTAGATTTAGATAAAGAGGAAGAGTATGAAGTTCTCTTAACACTTTGTGACTTCTTCCATTTCTTGGTGCTGGTAAGAGTAGATTCTTTCACGCAGGCAACAATATTAATATCCCAATGATTAATGTACATGGGTTCCTGTGTAACTAAATTACGTAAAGTCTCTCTTGTGGGGATAGCAAATTCCTCGATCTTAGATCTCTTACGTACTTTACTATCATTCAGTTTGAATTTATCAGTCTCATAGTATTCAACTTCTTGTGAGCATCCAATACCGGAGTTGAAAAGAAGTAAGACGATCTTAGTCAATTTAGTGGCCAATTTCTTCCGCTTAGTAGCCTTCTCACGATCATAACTGTCACTAAACCCTAGACTCATGAAATGCTCAAAGAATACTTGCACTTTACTTTGCCAAAAGGTTTGATCCACCGCCACATTCTTGGATAATAATGGAAAAGTCATGATAAATTCCCTTAAAATGTACGAACACATGGGAAAATCCGTCTTTGAAATTGATTGTAACTTCAATGCATCAATTTCATCACTATATGAATCCCCACGGCCACTGGCACCCCCCACTTTCCTTGGATCATCAGCAGTAAAGGGGAACCCAAATCTTCTCAACGCATCCTTGTTGTTGAGATCTTGCAATTCCTTCGCTAGTTGAAACTTCAAAAGCTCTCTTTTCAAATAATGCTCTTCTGTCGCATTTAACGTCGTCATTTTGGCTGTTTCCCTACCGACTTCCTTTTTGGAAAGGCTGTCCTTCAAGGCTTCATTTCTTCATAACCAGATATTCAACCTTTTAAATGAAAAATTAAAGCTTTTTAAAGGCAGATGACGTTGTAAATTTAAAGACAGGTTTACAAGTGAAGAAACCTACCCCACAAGGTGTGAATACTGTTGCTGGGTTGATCTCGTTAGAAAGTGCGGTGCTGGTTGTGGTGAGGTTAAGGAAAACTGCTGTTATTTCTGACTTATTTGGCAAGCAGAAGTGCAATTTATTCAAGTGAATATTATCCATAAAGGACCCGATATTAAAGCACTACTCGTATTAGATATTGCTTTAAAAGGTTGACATATCGTGAGAAACATACATATATCTAATATATGTCTTCATTAATGAGATTAAAGGGTCTAATTAGACATAGTAGGGAACATACTAAAACATCCGGGGACGCATCCACAGAACATGAACCCTCATCTGACACGTCGTTGAATAATGATAGCCAGTACTCGAGGGTGGAGGCCCGAATTGTCTCTAATAGTAGTAAGACAGAGTCCTCCATGGAGGAATTGGTGAGGCGGATGGAGGAAGCTGAGAAATATGATGTGGATAATCAGAATGTACTAGAGGATAATAATCCTACCTTACGACAGGATGATACAAGGGTTGTAACTAAGAGACCCAGTAATAAGCCAAAACAACGAAAGGCTTCAGTACATGAATTAAAGGGAGAATCCCTATCCAGAACAAATTCTGAGACAACCACAGTTGCGGATCTAATTTTGGAGAGGTTTCCCTCTGTGGTGGGAGATAAAACTACTACAGATGATTCAAACACTACATCTAATGTAGATGATACATCTAACACAGTTTCAGGAGTTGCACCAGATTCTCTCTTTACTGCACCTTCAATTAAGAATGAAAATGTGACACCAACATCATCACTAAGGTTCAAGAAGGCTACCACCTTCACAAGAGATACTGAAAGGAGACCTTCAGGGGAACTCTTACCCAAAACAAGAGGTGTCAATAGACAAAGAAGTAAAACCTTGGACACCTCTGATTTGAAAAAGTCTAGACATAAGATGATACCGTTATTGCCTAGATTTGGTGCTTCTAAACCTCCACCAGTGACAGGAAAGACACGTTCAAAGGGCACAAGAAAATATAGTTCTTCATTACAGGATAAACCGAAAAGAAAAACTAGCAATAATACAACATCAAACAATAATGGAATCCCCTTACCATCAATAGGCAAGAGTCGTTCTAATTCTGGCTCGTCACATTCAAATAAGAGCTCATATGCATCTCCAAGAGCCTCTAGTGGTTCCTTACCAGCTGCTGACGTTCTGATACATAATAATCAAGTCACCAACATCGCATCTGCTACAAGTTCATCATATTCTTTGACAAGAAGAAGCAGTTCAATTGTCAATGCATTGAGTAGTTTTGTTAATTTACGTTCTTCAAGTTCCTCCTCTACCAAGGGACCACAAATATCACCTAAATTTCAACAACGTGCTTTGTCATTAGAAGATTTACCACCTGTGCCTGAACCAATTAGTGATGATGAACCATTTGAAACGTATCTGTTTAGAATATCGAATTATGGTAAATTTATTGGGATAATATTAACTCTAAAGAATGATTCATACAAATTAAAATGTTTAAATTATTTCTTATCAAATTATTTCGATTTTCTAAATGATCCATTAGATATCTCATTAAGAAAACTATTAATATTCCTAGAATTACCAAAAGAGGCTCAACAAATTGATAGACTATTGACCGAATTTGGTAAAATTTATTACCAACAACAAAGAGAAAAATATATGGATAAATGTATATGGGAAAATGAACATCAAGTTTATTTCATCATCTTTTCATTACTAATGTTACACACAGATTATTTCAACCCACATAATAAGATAAAGATGACTAAGACTGAGTTTATTGACTTAGTTCACAACGATACATATTCAGATGGTAATAAAATGCCCGTGGAAATTTTGGCTTATTATTATGATAATATTGTTAGTAAAGAATCACCTAAATTTGACTGTCCCATTGGTACAGATTCAAGTGCTATTGTATCATTTGATTCACATGAAAATACTGAAGTTTATTCTCCAAAGGATCTTATCAAGAATAGATTTATTGCCAATATGTCACAACAAATGAAATTGAATAAAAAGGAAGAAATTGAAGTTGATGGTCATGTACCTCCTGCAATGCTACCCTTACCTCCACCTATGTTAAATAGTAGTTCAAATACATCAAGTACATTTTTTGGTAATAGACCCACTTCAAACTCTATTTCATCGTATTTTTCTCATGGCAATAGTAATTCTATGGGGAATGGTGGCGGTGGTGGTAATAATATAAATGGATATTTTCAAGATGATATTAACATTTATAATAGAATTTTAAATGATGATTTGAAAGATGTGTCATTGAATAAAGTGGTTGATAAAATATACTCTCGAAATGACTTTGCTCTTGATAATGGATATTTCGAAATGTTAAATAATAACATTATTATGACGAGTGCTAATAAAAACAGATATGGTAAATATTTGAATGTGTTGAGGGAATCTCGCGGTGGATATTTAAGAATACGTCAATCTCACTTGCATAAATTAAGATTACCATCATATGGAATATATCAAAGAGATGAAGATGACTCGTATTATTATTTAAAGATTATTCAAATGGGGGATATTCAAGAATATGTCGATACAGAATCCACTCAATTGGGTCCCACAAAACATGTTAGTAATACAGAGAGCAATAATAGGATTTTTTCCTTGGGGAATAATGATAGACATAAATGGAATGATAAATTTGCTATCATGACTACATGTGGGTTAATAATATATGACAAGAAGAAGCCATTCCACATGCAAGAACCAGATATTGTGAAGAATAAACTCAATGGAGAAAATAATTATATTATTGATTTCAAGTATCCTAAATGTGAAATATTAAGTTCTTACAATTTGTATGCCGAGAAGGCTAAAAATGATGATGATGATAAGACTGTCGATAATGATGACGCCAATGCCCATTATGAAGAAGACACTTACGATGAACAAGCAATAATACAGGATTATGAGGATAGTATGAAACATAAACATAACGGGAATGACGATGGGAAAGAGGAACCTGAACAAAATGTTAATGATGGTGATGAGGAAGACGAGGCACCAGATTTTGATGAAAACACTTTTTATATATGGTGTCAGTATGGTAAGTTTACATGGAGATGTGAGAACAAATATGAACTTGAGAATTGGATTAATGCATTGAATGTGATATCATGTGTTGATGGATGTCATAATGAAATCTCATGTATGAATAATACACTTGTGAGTCAAATGAAGCAAAACTACGATGATAGATATAGAGAAGTACAAGAGAATAAGTTAGAAACGGTGAAACTATTTAAAAACGAGGAGAAAATTATTAACCTATGTAGACAATGTGTTCCTATTTGCCTAAAGACAAGACGTGAAATGGTTCAAAATATTAAACAGCGGGCTGTTAAGATGGAATGGTATAATTTTGAGATCAAGAGAGATACAATTTATATGACAATATTAAGATTATTACTTAAGAGTCAGGAAAGGGAAGAAGAAACATCCACGTCTCATCATGAAATAGATGACAGTGATAAAGATGAACTAAGTGATATTAGCGATTCTTTATCCTTTATAACATTTAATTAAATCGATTATGCTTTTTAGAATATATGTGAAAATATGCATACATATAAATATTATATATTATGACAAACTATAAAGAAGGGGAATCACCTCTTAGGGTCAAAATGTCTATCTATCTTATTTGAACCAATATTTAAAATCTTGGGACAACCATCTTTATTCTTCTCTAATTTAATACATTCCCAACAGTAATATGCTTTATTTGTTGCATTTGGATTGTTACAAATAATACAGGATTGTTTTATTTTACCAAAAGAACAATTATCACATATCCTCACAGTCTTTAGACTTGGTTGAAATGATTTATTATTATCATAACTATTCATTTTAATGTTATGGGAGTCACAAATGGGACATCTTCCATCACATTTGTCGCAAAGAAACCCTAAATGGGAACCTTGTGGTCTTAAACACATTACTAAATCGAACTGGTGACGAGACATCGGCGGCTTGGAGGTTCGTTTGTGTGTCTTTGAAACTATTCAACAAAAGGCAGAATATTGTAGTGAAAAATATTTAAGATGTCATATTATAAATTACTTTAGTCTATAAGTAAGGGAAAGGAACACGTACGCATATATATATGTACCTGTGGGGATAATACAGCATGGAGTGCAGTATATGTTTTGATGCCATCCAACCAAACAGGGACACCGTGGCAGAGCTTGTCCCCTGTGAACATAAATTCCATGTTCCTTGTATTAGAACATGGCAATTACAACTAATGAAGGATCCCGTAACATGTACAGCACAGTTACAATGTCCACTATGTCGTGGAGAATATAGTGTGATGAATGTGGTGTATGATTATGGGAGTCAGTTCATGAGACAGATCGAAGTGGATGTATTGAGAGGTTTCCATGTGAATACTGTCACTGAATGGTACAAGACTGGTGAGAGGATGATGCAGTTGGACGGGGATCCCACTACAAGTGGAAATGACTATAATAACTGTGATATATGTCGGGAAACTATAAGTCTGTCAAGATCAGATAGAGATACAATATACAGATGTGTTCAATGTCAGTACAAGTATCATCAAAACTGTTTACAAGGCGTTTCCCATGAAGTAGGAGATATAGACTCCTGGCGACATTGTCCACATTGCCAAGACCACATGGAATGGTACACAAGCCCTGAGAATATTATATATGTGAAGAGAGCAATCCAAAAGCATGTTAAAGATGTGTTGAACCCATTGTACAGGCCCACTTCCGGGGAGCCCCAAATCACCAGAGACCAATACAAGTTTCTGAACCAAACCATCACACGCCACTTATACCACATATCCTACGGCACATACACTCATCACACGCTGGATTACACTGCAGAGGCCCAGCATCAGTTGGATGAATTACTCACTTAAACAAGCCCTAACAAAATGTTTAAGGTCGGCCGAAGTTTCTCAAAATGGCAAAAAAGGCAACCGACGCAAAAAAAAATCCAAAAATTTTCATATAAAAACCAGAATTTTTCACTTTTAAAGTGAAATTCTAACGATTTCTCATGTTGTTGTTGTGTTAAACCTTGGTAAAATCAGTAATGTGATGATGACGATAGTGATAATAATATGATATGATGTTGGGAGTAACACACCATGAGCGCTAACCGGGAGGTTGGCCATTTCTAGGGAGATTTATAATTTTATTTTCTAGCAGTGAGAAGTTACTTTCCTTGACCATTTGTTTTCCCAGTGATTTGAATTTTATTACCAATACCAATTGTTCCGACTGAATAGTTGTATAACTGCATGTCGACAACCTTTTTATCGTTAAGTTTCAGCCTTGTATGACGGGATTTCATATCATATTATATTATTATTATTCTCTCTTTTATCATACACTGCGATGTTTTAGGGTTTAACTGATGATCTTTTTTTAGTGACCGGGCGGACATAATTAGTAACCATGTTGATGGGTGGTCACATATCCCAAAAGCTGTTTTACTTGTGTACAAATTTTAGTAGAATGGTTGTGTGACGTTACAAAACATCTGTTGCATGGTGAATGGATGAATGGTCTCAAGATAGCTGATTTACCTAAAAAACATATATTTACTTTTAATATTATTTTCTATTAATGCATTATAACATTTTTGCAGTTTCCAAAGTGATGATCCTCTTATATATTCACACTGTACTAGAACATTCTCTGTTCGATGACTACATTAAACCAAAAACTGATTTAATGACTCTGATTTGGAACCTACAAAACTGTTAGCATTTTCTTGCTAATTATTATTATTTAAATCCTTATTTTATAGTAACGTTGCAACAATATCTCTTAGTATTGCAATCAAAATGGCTGTTGCTTTATTGATATTGCCAAGTAATTAATTAAAATTCTTCTTATTCTCTATTGCAAAAGTGAAAAATTGTGACGTATTTAAAAGTAGATGTTGTAAAACCTTTAAAGAAGAGTCTCATAAAGCAAAACAAGCATCAAAGTTACGGCAATGAGTGACATTTTGACGCTGTTATATGCTTATCTTATCGGTGGGGTCACTTTTATCCCACTGTGTGTGTTGTGTTTTCTTTATTTCTCTACGAAGCATGGGTCAAAGGTAAGTGAGGAGGATAGTTCTACAACACCTTTATTGGTCTCTATGGACCCTAAGTTCAAAGCTGGTGAGTTGGAAGAATTACAGAATGTGAAAGTGGAGATGAGTGGGTTCATGTCTGTGACAAATCAGTACTATTATCATCAGACTGAACTGATTGAAAACCCCAAATTATCACAATCCAAATCCACTACATCTTCAGAAATTGTCAAGCCAACTGATGCTTTCTCACAACAAGAAAGTGATCAATTGGTACTCACTAGGTCACAGTTGAAGGCCAAACAAGCTTTCTTTGTGGTGTTAAAACATGGCAATTTATTTCTGTATAAAGATAAAGACACAAATAACAACGACTTATTGCATGCAATCTCGTTAAAGGATTGTTTTGTCACCATTTGGCCAAGAAAATATTATGATAAGTTTGATCACAAGTATCATAATTTATTGGATGGTCAATTATTTACTAAGAGAACTTGTATTGCTATCTTTAAAAAGGGTACTGTGACTTGTGATCCTAACAACCCTGATAACTTACAATTTAAAGTGAATTTAAACAAGAACGTCAATGGGACATTGAACCCCAATGATGTATCTACCATAAATGGAGAAAAGACCCCATCTGATCAATTATTTATTAACGGTTCAAATCAATTCTTCTTGTATTTTGAAAATAATATGGATAAAGAAGATTGGTATTTTAAGTTAATAAACGCCTGTAAGAGTGGTCCTGTTGCTCCTCCAAGTGATAATAAGTTACCCACTTTAAACCCAAGCATTGAGGCCAAAACTGCACATTTAAATACACATGACATCCTTTTATTAATTCAAAATTTAAATTCTACTGAAGGTCAATTACAAAGTAAATGGTTTAATGCATTAATTGGAAGATTATTTTTATCATTGCAACAAACTGATACATTAAATAAATACATTTGGGATAAAATTTATAAAAAATTATTAAAGATTAATAAACCTGGATTCCTTGATGACTTTAACATTGAAAAAGTTGACGTGGGTAATGGTATTCCATTTATTACAAACCCTAAACTAATTGAATTGACACCTGAGGGACTTATAAAGGTTGGCTTAGATTTAATTTATAATGGGAATTTAAATATTATCATCTCTACCAAAGTAAATATTAACCTAGGTTCAAGATTTAAACCAAGAGAAGTGACATTGAAGATATCAGTTAAAGTGAAAAGACTTATTGGTCCCCTTATCATAATTATGAAACCACCACCATCAAATAGGTTATGGTATGCATTCCAAAAGGAACCAATAATGGAATTAGATATTGAACCAGTGGTTAGTTCAAGTAAATTATCTTATACCGTCATCACTAATGCTATAAAATCAAAATTTGCAGATGCTATCAAAGAATCACTTGTGGTACCATTTATGGACGATATTGTCATTTATAACACTGAAAGTGAATTATATAGAGGTGGGATATGGGACCATGGTGTTGAAAATACAAATGTTCCCACCGCTAAGGAAATTAAACGTAGTAAACAAAGGCGTTCAACTTCTGTTTCAGAGGAAGCGACTACGCAAGTGGAAACCAAAAATACTATACCTAGATCTTCCACCACAAACTTAGAAACCACAAGTATTAATAGTACAGATGAGGTTAAATCTAAAGACAGTGATATAGAGACTCCATCAAGTGTTTCAATAAATTCAGAGAATTCAACGTCTAAAGGTAAAAAGATATTCAAGAATTCAATTAGTAAAATTAACAGATGGTATAAAGAAAATGTCAGTAGCTCTCAAGAAGATGAAACTAACGAATCAACGAATTACCATAGTAGAGATAATATTGAGGTGAAAGAGTCAGATATAAATATTACTGAACAAGTCGCTACAGGTACAAACGTTAATCCAACTATGATTTCAAATAGAAGAAGACCTGTTCCAAAGGACATGGGGGCTGGTACACGAAGAGTTTCATTATCCTCTATTAATAATAATATGATGTCTGAAAATAAGCCTCCAAAAATTCCGCCAAGAAAGGCCAGTACTAATATTGAATCAGATTCAAAGACACCTGAGTTACCTGCAAATGAAATGTTTATTAATGAAAATGTGACCTCATTATCACCAGAACAAAGGGTAGATAACAGTCCAACCGTAGTTCAAAACCAATTTGTGGAACAAACTAATATCAATAGCAAGATATTTACAAGACACCACAGTTTAACTAATAATTCTCATTAGCTGCAACCTAACATGTATGCAAGTATATAGATTATTATTTCAATGAAGTCATAAAATATATTGAATTGTAGAGTACATGTGTGATCGTTTATATAAAATATCTATCGGCTTTTTATACAGGCATAGAGACATTGACAAGTGTGAAAGTAATCACCAAGGATTTGCTTCCACTTCATCATTATTGTTGCTAGATGCCCAAGAAGGTCCGGCCACTGATGTTGATGGTGCAGTAAAACTTGAAAAAATAGTATCATTATTACCGTTACTGATGGCATTATTGGAAGGTTCAAAATTCTCCTCATCTTCATTATTAGTGTCTTGATTATTTGATCCAAAATCAAAAGGATTCTCTTCTATACCAACATTGGGGCTCATTATTTCTTCGTTTTCCGATTCTTCCTCCGACTCTACATAATTTATATCGTTCATCCGTATCTTATGGTTTTCATCATGAATTTCATAAATGGCATCTTGTATATCATCAGGTAAGAAAGGTTGAATATCTTCATCATTAGCAAATGAATCAGTTAATTCAGTCACCGTAGGAAGGCATAATAAAGGTATTTGTTTCTCTTCCAGATAAGTTTTCTTTATTAAAGTAGCTTTAGACATTTTAGAGAGAGATTTTCTCAATTTTGAATTGAATTTATGTTCATTTACCTCATAATTATATTTATCCACTGCTTTTAATAATTGTGATGGAGTCAATTGAGGTAATAATTTAATAGTATTTTCTAAGGCTTCTTCTGAATCTAAAGATGTAGCAATTTGTAACCATTGCATTAACTCGAAGACTGGACCTAAATGAAGGAAGGCAATTTGATGGAAAGTTTGGTAATAGAATAAAGAATTGGTATCATCAGTAATGGTCCTACCAGGTTCCATATCGACAGATCTAAATCTTGTGACGCTATGTAGTGTTGGGTTATCTAAATCGATATCACCCAAGTCCTGTATTAAAGTGTATGGGAATCTTTCCCACATAAAATTATCAATTAATTTAGGTTTGGGTACTTCAATGTCATTATTTCTAATCCATGATTCTAGAGTAGATAAATTCAATCTAATTTGTACTGCACGAGCTCTAGATAAGACCTTCTTCTTCTTATCCTTTAATATTAGATTGAAAACAGTTGTTGAAAACCAATTAATAGCCAATGATAAACATTGTTGTTGGAATAAAGGATGAATTTGATGTAAATTCAAAACATATGATAAAGCACCAAAAATTTGCACAATTTTCATAGGAGAAGGTTTCATTTGTTCTTCTAAAGATGGTGGATATAAATGTTTCAATATTTCAGCATCAAAAATTCGTTCACCTTCGTCTGGATCTATATTGTCAATATTATCGTCATCATCAAGGGAAGCAGAACCATTCTCATCATTTGTGGTACTAGAATGACTTTTATTCTTTTGTAATTCCAGTTCTTGTTGTTTCAACAATTTCTTTTCTTGTTCTTTTTTGGCCAACTTAGCTTGTTTTCTCTTCTTAAAGAAATTCCAATCCCTCTTATATAAAGTTTGTTTAACATCTTCAATTGTGGTATAATTCAACAAAGTCTTTTGAATAACTGGTACCAATCTTTCATGAATCGAGGTCACCAATTCAATAATGATTGAATGTAACGCATTAATCAACTCTTGTAAAATATTTGGATGTCTCTTGAAAAAGGACTCATCTTTAGTCAAATAATAATATAAATATGTTAATGCACTAATCCAATAAGATTGAGTGACAATGTCAACGGTTTGTCTTGGTTTAGCTTCGGTTTTCTTTTCAGGATCTTCATGTTCTTTACTATTACCATTATTATTGTCAGGTGCCGAAGTTTCTGTGGAAGTATCATTATTATTGACAGTAGACACAGATGCGGTAATCTTAGTAAAGGCTAAAAATAGTAAAGATTCAGTATCTGCCTTGGATTTCTTCATGTGGTCAGAATAACGAGCACACTGAAACAGTAAAGCAGCAGGATACGTAGTAATGTGTGGATGAGATTTGGGTAAATTAATTAAATAATCCAAGATTTGCGGTATATCATAATCGGAATATTCTAGATATTGATACTTTTCCAGCTTATTGAAATCAAACTTATCAAAATCTTGGTAATTATAATCAACCTCATTGTTATTAATCTTTGTCTCACCGAACATTTGTTCATTCAATTTTTTTTGAAACTCTTCGTCGTCATATAAATTCATCCCGGCTAATTTCTTATCTATATTATCATTAATATCGGAGGATGGATTTATACCAAACATAGAGTCTGTAGTGGCTGGCAGAGCAGGTTCATTAATTGCATGTGTCACCATACCATACCGTAACATATTGTTTTGGTCCAAAAACACATACATGGATGAGCCTGTACTTAACAAGTCCCAGGCAGTATGTCCCTCTTTATTCTTCAACTGGAAGTTCAATTTATCAGCTAAAGTAAACAATTCAGTACAACATTCCTTTCTTGTTAACCAAAAACACCACATGAGTGGAGAATATCCGACCAAATCATCTAAAATATCCAAATCTAACTTACCCACTCTTGAAGCCAATAGTTCAATGTACCCAGGTTTATTATAGATGATAATATAATGGATCAAAGCGACACCAGTGATACTCTTGTCGTTAACGACTTCAGCAGCATGGGATAATAAGTCACTAAAAGTGGTAAACTCCTCATCCCTGTCTTCATCAACTACCAATCTCACCAATTCCAACCAACTCCGCTTAGCAACATCAAAATCCTCACCAGAAGCAGCGTCTAAACGCAATATCGAATCTTCAATTTTTTGCAACTTATCGTCCGTAGCAGCTCTTTCCTTCACAGTAACCTTCTGTACCACACTGTCCCCACCAAATGAAGGTGTTACAACATCCCCCCAAATATTATCGTCCATTGTGGCCTGTGTTGGGGATCTCTGAGTCTTGCTTCTTGTAGGAACTTTCTTCTCAATTTCTGTTTATACTTCGTTAATTTTTCACTTTGAAGATGAAATTTCAAGATGTAAACAAAGATCATCAGGAAGTTTAAAAGAAAGTCATAGACGTCTAGCCAGAGGTTAGAAGGAGACTAGAAGGAACCTACTAAAACAAAGTATTTGAGATTAGAACGAAAAATATGGCTACTGAATTGAAGCCCGCTGTGGAATTGGCAGCACACGCAGTGGTGAATGAAGAGACGACGACGGTGAATGCCACTTCGTCCACACAGATGATCGAGTCCCTTCATACACAAGTAGACTCCTTGACTAATACTAATTTACAACTGACGTTACAGTCACAAAGCATGTTGGAGAAATTGGATGTGGCTCAGAAGAAAGAGGTGAAGTTGGTGGAAAACATTTCCATGTACAAGCATCAAAGAGATAATCTCGACACTATGTTACGTAGAAAGGTGAGGAAGATTAAAGAATTGGAAGAAGAACTGGGTAGCTTACAAATGACATTCAGTTCGGTGAAGACCACTAACAAAGAATTAAGTGATCTTTTGACACAATTACAAGAGAAAGAAACACTTGATAGGGAGAAAGTTAAAGTTCTAACCAAAGATTATGAGACCCTGGTACAAAGCCAGGATAGTTATAGATTGCATTTTGAAAAGTCGATGGATCAATTGTCTAAAGAGATGCAAACTGTAAGAATAAATTATATCAATAAATTAACACAAAGAATGCAACATGCAGATTCATTTGAAACCAAATTAAACAAGTATAAGAAACTTATTGACAAACTGGAAAAGATGGGGAGTCTGAAAGAAGTGTCCAAAAGTCTCAAGGATGATATATGTCGAGACATTTTAAAGAAATTGAACTTAGACGGTTGGATAATGTTATATAGATTAAGTGGCAGGATCACTGAAATATATGCTGACCACAACGAATTAGATTTGAAACTTTTGAAGGATAGTGATGCTATTTTCCATGATCCAGAGGTTGATACCATAGGTAAAGACATTGAGAACGATTCTGTGGAGAAAACTATTATTAAGAAGAGAGCCAAGTCAGGTAGAAACATTTCTGGGCAATATTCACCTTCTACTAACTCTCCACTAGTTAATAACATGTCTCCATCTTTGGCTGGGAAGTTATCTCAAAAGTTTAGTGATCACCCTCAATTGAATTTGTCTGACTCACCTCTGGGTTCACCAGCATTGCCTGGTGTGAGAAGAGTGTCAAGTATCTTCAGCAACAACAACAACAACAACAACAACAACAACAACAACAACAACAACAACAACAACAACAACAGCTCTCAGTTAGGTCTGCACTCTAATGTGAAGTCTTCCCAGACTATGGATCATCGTAGGAAGAGGAACAGTGTCATTTATAACTGATCTTTATACACATTATGTACTATTTTACAATTATAAACACATATAACCATATACATAAATACAAGGTCTTTTCCGTGATAGCCATACTTACTTTTGAATAAAATATTCAATCGATTGATCTTTGCGAGAAACCTCATCAATCATATTTTGTTATTACATGATCTATCTTTAAAGTTGAATATTGAAACTTAAAAGTACTTTCTTTCGACTATTGAAAGAGAATATCCACCACTCCAGCTACTATATATATCTATGGATAGAACTAGACTACCAGACTATACACTACGGAAACATACATCTGGTGTAACTCAACTGTTAGTGGTCGGTGATGGTCAAAATGGACAAAGTTCCACAGAAGACTTAATTCCCAAACTGATATCGACAGACGAATCTGGTAATATTATTGTATGGGACCTACTTACAAGAAGACCCAACACATCCATTGCAATTCCCTCAAACACTTCTATTACAGCAATTAAATTGATTGCAAACAAGTTTTTAGTATGTTTATCCAAAGATTATACATTAAGAATATTTGATTGGCACAAATTAACCCCAGAACCATGGTTTCAAATGAATGTTAACACATTGAATTTTGCCAATTTTACTATATCCATGGATACCAATGGTCAAACATTAACTTTATGTTGTTGTAATACTAAGGATTCCGAGGCCATTGATATTTATCAAGTAAATATTGAAAATTCACAGCTGACAAGACAATTCAATCATATTGACTTTTATCCAATCGTTAAGGACCTTCTGTGCCCTTCTTTGGAGAAAGTACCTGATAAATTGGGTATGATAATGAGGTTTACCCAAGATATTGATTCAGGTACAATATTTATAGGTTTTGAAAGTGGTATTATAGTTGGATTCCAAATTGATGCAGATTTACTTAAAGTTATATATTTATCAACTTTCCACTTCCCGGAACCTATACTAGATCTTCAACTGGTCTCTACAGCTATTCCTTCACAGTTATCCTTGATAAGTTCGTCTACAAATAATATAATTGCAAAACATACAGTACATCTTGTTGAAACAATAAAAAACCGAATTAAAGTTGATAGCCTCTATAGAGCTAATGATATGCAGGTTGTAGTCCCTCAGGATATTCCAGTGAAAGGGACCAAAATTGCACATCTTGCTGAATTTAACAATTATTTAATTTGGTCCACCTGGGGTGGTAAAACATTTATAAAAGATACTGATACAAATACAATAGTTAAATATAAAAGATCCAAGGCTTATATACGACCTAATGAATCATCTCAAGGTTCCATTGAAAATAAATCAAATGGTAATAATGAGCCTAAATATGTGAAGATTGGCGCCATGACGATTTTCCAATCAAATGAATCTTGTATAAATGAGAAAAATAGTTTGATTGTTATGAATGCTTCTAAACAAAGAAGATTAAATCAATATATTTCACATTCATGGTGTTTTGTTGGTTACATTGATGGAACCATCTCTCTTTATAAAATTAAATGATATCCCTAGACTGTATGCATTTAATGTTTTTAATTAAGTCATGAAGAATTGTTTGATGTCTATCGGGTGTTACAATGTTACAGTTATCCTATTATATACTATGTGAGGATTCTGATAGTATCATATACTAATCTCGTGTCCCCCCCCTTCTTCTTCTTCTTCTTCTTCTTCTTTATCTATCCCACATCTATTCTGTGAATTTAAAGTGCCCGCATTTTTAATATATTATCATCAATTGTAATAAACTCTATGTATAACTTTCTCTATAAAATCATTTCTGCATGTATACCCTTTAGTATATTTTTCAAAAGAATCTCTTCAACATGTTTGCCTTAGGTGAAGAGCCAACACTACCATTGCGACTATGCCTATGCTTATGATGATTAGAGCCATGTATATCTTGGTGACTATGATGTTTACTCACTAGATGATCCTTCTCTACGATATCCTTAATTAATAAACTCAACGCTACATCAACATTTATATCATCAATATTATCTATACCCACAAAACTTGAATCCCATTGCGTAGCCAATTGTTTCCCCTTTTGTATCAGTAATGGACTAGCCATTGTGTCATTAATATGAGTACAAACAATAATACAAGGTGGTGGAGAATCAGGAGATGACGGATCTAAAGTAATACTATCTAATTCTTTCTTAAAAGTTCTTAATTTGTTTACTTTTGCTAATTTAGTTTGTTCAGATTCTTGTGATTTCCAAATACTTTTCAATGAATGAACTAATGAATAGACATCACCTTCTTGACCATTTCTCCAATTAGTTTCATAATTTCTGAATTCTGTCCATGCATCTAATATACACGACCGTATTACTGGTAATAATGATAATCCACCACCTCGTGGTATATCATTCTCTGCAGAATTCTTGGCTGCTGTATCCTCTTCTTCATCAGATGGACCGTAGGAAGGTGGTTCAGGAACAACATGATGATTCAATTCAGGAATGGCACTATAGACTAAAACATAACCGTCAATCTTACCATTTAATTCAGAAGCACCAGATGCCACTAATAATGAAGTTGTGGACACCGGAGTTCTCGGTTGATTTGCTAGTCCCTTTAAGATTGATTTGTCCAAATTTCTAAATAATGACACTTCCAAAAAAGGTACCACCATTTCTGGTTTAAATCCTGCAGTGTCAATTATATCAATCGGTATGGGAGAATATGTCGGTGGTACATAATTTCTGGGCAATTTTGCTGATTCGATCTTCTTTATTTCAGCACTTCTAGACATACGTTGACCACCTGTCAGACTAGATTGTGAGGATGAACTGTTATTAGAATAACTATAGAAAGAGTTACTACTAATCTTTTTTAAAGCATGACTACTCGTCACTCTACTATTGGGAGTATTCTTTAAATTTGTATAATTATCAGTGAACGCTTGAAATGTTAATGGCGACAGAAGAACATAAGGTGTCACAACGGGTGATTTAAATATAGGTACCAATTTTTCACTTCCCGGCGTTCGATTCAATAATCTTTCATGAGCTTGTTCATCCAAGATGGTTCTTGCCAATTTTGAATGTGGAATAAAATCAAATAACCAATTAGTTTGGTTCTTTGTTGGATAATGGACCTCATGGACAATATTTAGTGTCAATCTGGACACTAATGAGGTCTTACCAGTGGATTCACCACCTAATACGGCGACTCTAATAGGTCTTGGTTCATTAGATTCTGTTTCCATTGTATGTAAGTCTGTTCATAAGCCGGAATGGAGACAGTACAGTGATCAATGAATACCTGTTTTATATGTAGTTCTTGGCGCTATTAATCTCTTTCCAAGATTCTCACTATTTTAATATTTTTCAATATTTTTCATATAGTAAATTAAAGATCTTCATAGTGTAGATCGAGATTATAAAGTTTAGAATATTGGGAATATGAATAGTTGTGTATATACAAATATATATGGTGTGTATATTGTGGGTATCGATGGTATTATTTGCACAAATTATTTGGTAGATCTTGTGTTACGGGAAATGTCACTTACTGTTCTGACACCACCAATTCCATATAAATTGTTTAATAGAGCGTTATGGAACCCGGTTATGTAAGTGGTACTATATGGTTTCTTAGCTGCTAGGAACTTATTGTTCATCACATATGAGGTCTCTTCCATAAACATTAACCTCTTCAAATCACTCTTTAACAAATCGGATTGTTTTGTCGTTGACATCGAGACTTTAAGTGGACTTGTAACACATACAGACAGTGGATTTGATAATGTTAGAGAAGGTTGGGGAGAGAAAGTAGGAAGAGGTGGATGTTTCGTTGTAATTGTGGTGGATGAGGATCTATTTGGGATCCTATAGGCAGATGATAATTTCCCACTGGTTCCTGTTGAAGTCATAGACGAGTACATGGTCTTAAAATTCATATCCTGATCATCATTTACTTTCGCTGTGGTAGCCATTATCGATGCTGTAGCTGTAGCAGAGGATGATTGATATGCAGAAGTTGAATACAGAGTGGAGGACGCGGATATGGAGGAAGACATAGACTGGGATCTTCTCTTTAATCTTGGTGTTTGAATTGGTGTATTGTTGGGATTAAATTCATACTTTTCACCTTGTTGTAAAAACTTGGATGAGGTTTCAATATCATTCTCTAATCTTTTGACATTATTGAATGCATTCAATAAATGAGGTAATTCCCGAGTGATACTCATATACGGTGATTGAACAGATCTTGATGTTGTTTGTTGTAATAAGGGTGTACGATTATTAGTAATATTTGTAGTTTTTGGTGTGTAAAGTTGTGCTTCAGTTTCTGAATCTGGTATCAATTCAATCATATTATCAACATATTGACTAATATGTTCTAAACTTCTAATATCTTTTGGATCTGAGTCTAGATAATGTTTAGATGTGGTCTCATTTGGAAGCGGTTGTTCCAATTTCTGTCCAGGTAGTAGCCAGTTAAAGTTTAAATTATTAAACATGGATTCAATATCTGTAAATGATGTGAACGATTCGTTGTATAGATTTTCATCTTTAGTTTCAATGGCATTTGTTATATTCTTGAGAAGGGTTGAAATGTAAAAATTGAATGACATTATTGTAGACTGTAATTTTTCCTTAACTTCAATTCTATAATGTGGTGCACTCCCATAATATTTGGAATTCATTAGATAATCAAGTATAAGATGTAGTTCGAAATTGATAGTTAGACATTTGGCTTTTATAAAAGTGGATACGATTTGTAATTTAAACCATTTCAATTGTTTAATCAAATAAAACCAAATCTCTGTTAATAAAGTCAGTGAATCATTAAGTAGATTATCCATATTAGTATCTATGAAATCCCTAATATCTGTTAAATTTATAGTTAGAGAATCCACCCCAACTAATAACTTATTGCATTTTTGGATTGATTTCAAAGCAATATCCTTATACTTCCATTGTTCGTAAGTATCATCATCTCGCAGTTCAGCTAAAGTTGTGGTTGTATACGGAAGAGTATTGACAGTACCCTCATTGGTATTTGTCCTCCCCTGTGTAAATTTCTCATCTGTGTAATCATTTAACTTGACAAATTCGGATGACTCTTTATAAAACATTTGTAATTTTAAAAGGTCAGAAAGAATATTTAATGATTCATAACAATAATTCAGTGCCATTTTACGTGCCTTCCAATGAGTTTCATCCTTAGATATTCGATACTCTATCACATCTTGAATATTATTTATGTCTATGGTTTCATTTTGGAACAGGGACGTTATCTCATCCCACAATAGTAATGAGTTTGACATGAGTTAATCAAAAGGTATATGTATAATGTAGCACTTAATAGACTATTGAGCAGTCTCCAGTATTGAGGTTCTTGTATATCACTGTCTTTGTTTCCACCTCGAGGGTCTCTTCGATGTTGTTTTTTTTCAGATCTGATTTTATTTATTTTTCACTCTTTAAGGAAATCGGTAAACTGCAGTGGTTAAACTGAATACAACAGACAAATGACAAGGCAGCAATTGAGGATTGAGACCTTATTGTTGGGTATTAACTATTTGAAACCATATATTAGCTTTGACTTGTATACTTTGTAAAATTTAGAGAGGTAGGGATGCTTGCAGAACCCTAAAAATATTAGTTACCTTTTTTTTTCCTTTAGTTGTAGAGATACAAGTAGAAACCAGACTCATTGTGGGAAAGCTGTATTATCCTAATCTTTAGGTCGATAAGGTTGGAAACTAAGGGGAGGAGAAACTGTGAAATATTTTGCCTCAAAATATATTATTAAGAGATTTATGTTGATAACATACTGATTTATACTTCCTTCCTTTTACCTTTAATCTGTAACTAAAGAATATAACTTCCAACCGTAATATATTAAATGATATTAAATAGGTCTACGTGGTAACATATTATGCACACAGAGAGGTAATTAACGTAGTACTTTTTTTTTAGTCACTTCTGGGCTGATTTAAGGAGATTTATTTACATTCCATGACAACACACAGTTTTTACATGCACCAAAAATTGATAAATTTAAAAAAACACAACAGGGAAGCTTACCAAATAAGGATTTATTACAAAAATGTATGACTTTATTAAGGCTTTATGTTTAATTACACAATTTTGGAAAACATTCCAAAATTTGGGCGTGTGGTCTAGTGGTATGATTCTCGCTTTGGGTAAATCAATTACACAAATATGCGAGAGGCCCTGGGTTCAATTCCCAGCTCGCCCCATTTTTTAATTTTTTTTTAACAAATGCCTCCCGCCATTCAATCCCGTGCAGCTGCAATTTTATCTCTCGAAGTTAATATATGGATTGAAATTCAGCATACCATAAGATCTCAGCACTTAACCCTCTCCAATACAGACTAAAAGAGAATCAAGCTGAATGCTATGGCCAGTGAATTCTTGTACCATTTACATTCGGGATGGCATGTGGACCAAGCTATCGTCACCGAAAAGGAGAAACTAGTAGTGATTAGATTTGGTAATGATCATTCAAGAGAATGTATGTTAATGGATGATTTATTATTATCAATTAGTGAAAAAGTTTCCAATTTTGTATCAATCTATTTAGTGGATATTGAAGAGGTTCCTGATTTTAATGAAATGTATGAATTGACTGATCCTATGTGTCTCATGTTTTTTTATCAAAATAAACATATGATGTGTGATTTTGGTACTGGTAATAATAATAAATTAAATTTCTTAATTGATGATAAACAGGAGCTGATTGATATTTTGGAAACTATTTTCAGAGGTGCAAGAAAGAATAAAGGTTTAGTAGTATCCCCATATGATTATAGTGATCAAAGAGTGGATTGAGGACTATTCTATAAATTCCTATATATAATAAAT
This sequence comes from Monosporozyma siamensis, assembly GCA_003708905.3. Taxonomy (NCBI): domain Eukaryota; kingdom Fungi; phylum Ascomycota; class Saccharomycetes; order Saccharomycetales; family Saccharomycetaceae; genus Monosporozyma; species Monosporozyma siamensis. The sequence continues at coordinate 39,284 of PPOL03000087.1, forward strand.
GCTGTACGTACTCACAATAAAATCAATAAATAGAATTGCTCTTAATTTATAAAATAAAACAAAAGTGGTTTTGTTTTTACACGTAGGTTTATATATTTAAACTATATGTTTTATACAATAAGCAACTAGAAAATAAGACAAGATAAAAATAAAATTAAAATAAAAATGATGTTTTAAATTAAAATTGAATTAACTTGTTTATTTGGTAGCCTTAGCAGCAGCCTTGGTGACCTTACCAGCCTTGTCAGACTTGACAACAGA
>PPOL03000088.1:0-39340 GCA_003708905.3 Monosporozyma siamensis
GGGCTTTAAAAAGGTAAAAAAAAAAAAAAAAAAAAAAAAAAAAAAAAAAATTAATGGAAGAGAAGAAAAACAAATATACAAGAAGGTGCATGTGAGTATATATTGAATGTAAATGGAATAAGAAGCACAATATGCCGTTCTTTAATACAGTGAAAAATTTTGTTAGTTCCTCGACTGAGATTAAAGTGAAAGATATAACAGATGAAAATGAAAATACAATGTCCAATGGTAATGGAGGTACAATAATGAATGAAATTTCAGTATTGACATATAGTCCCAAGACATTAAAAGAGATTATATCTGTGTTAAAGAAAAGATTAACCATTGCGTTATATTTAACGAAAAGATTTTCACATAAGAATTGTGTAATAGTGGTTAAGACCTTGACATTAATCTCGTACTTGTTAAATAATGGATCGAATGAATTTATATTGTGGTTACAGACGACAAGTAATCATATCTTTGATCATCTAAGTGGGGTAGAGATAGACACCACACAGATAAATAAAGTGGATTGGAATATATGGATCCAGATTCAACATTTGGCCAATAACATATTGTTGTTACTGAATGACCGAGACCTGCTGGAGAAGAGAAGACAGAACGTGATAGAATTCAGATCCAGCATCTCGTCCCCGGGCCGCAAGTCCACGGATAACAGTCATCTGGCCAGATACGGCAACCAGCGTGCGAATGGGTCCCAAAGTCTGGACGTCAACAGACGACAGCCGGACGCCGCCATGTACACCATCTCGGACGAGAACGAGGAGGAGGAGGGTAACAGCGACCGGTTTATCACGTTCAGACTCAGCAGACACAGGGACGTGACGTTGAATCACAGCGAGAGGCCCGGGACGCTGAAGCCCTGGAGGGAGGAGACAGAGACGGCGGCAGAGGGCAACAACCCGCGCACGAACGGAACCTTCCACAACCCATTCAACCTGTCGTGACCGCAAACGGAAGGCAACAGCGAGGCGGGCGGCGCTACCAGCAGCCACACCACGTGACACCCACACACCCTCCTCGGAGTCCCAAAAAAAGCAATTCCAGGGAGTTTCGCTCCTCCCCCCAAATGTGGCGTATATAAAAGGAGACAAATTTGACGGTTTTTGGAAATTTGCCACTTTTCTGTCTTTCCCCACTCTTGATAACAGATCAACAACAAACAGTCTCTTGTGTACTGCAAATATTAACAAACACTAGGAATTATGCAAATCTTCGTTAAGACTTTAACTGGTAAGACCATCACTCTAGAAGTGGAGTCCTCAGACACCATCGATAATGTGAAGTCTAAGATCCAAGACAAAGAAGGTATTCCTCCAGATCAACAAAGATTAATTTTCGCTGGTAAACAGTTAGAAGACGGTAGAACTTTATCCGACTATAACATTCAAAAGGAGTCTACTCTTCATTTAGTGCTAAGATTGAGAGGTGGTATGCAAATTTTTGTCAAGACTCTAACTGGTAAGACCATCACTCTAGAAGTGGAGTCCTCAGACACCATCGATAATGTGAAGTCTAAGATCCAAGACAAAGAAGGTATTCCTCCAGATCAACAAAGATTAATTTTCGCTGGTAAACAGTTAGAAGACGGTAGAACTTTATCCGACTATAACATTCAAAAGGAGTCTACTCTTCATTTAGTGCTAAGATTGAGAGGTGGATGTCTATGAACTTACATAGAAAATCATGTCTTCTTTCCTGTTATTTGAATATCTCAACGAATAGTTATATATAGAATATCTATGTAATGATTTTTTTTTTCTTTTTTTAAATATCTTATATATATGATGAATAAATGTTATATGAGACTTTATTTCTCTGACTATCCTCTAGTTCAACCCAATATTTTTCAATTCAGCAACTATTCTCGAAGTTGGATCAATATCTTGTAATTCTCTCAACTGTCTTTCCACAGCGAACTTATTATCAGGATATTTATTCATTATAATTGACCCAAACTTAATTAATTTTAATTTAACATTAAGTGTAGTTTCTTTAGTACTATTCTTCAAATACGCAAAATTCCAGTATTTAAACATCATTTCTTCATTTATCTTATCATTTTTTTGTTCTAATAACTTAATACCAATATCACTAATACAAGTTTGACTTCTCCATGTAAAGATAAATAATACATTATCAAATAAATTCATTGCATGATTTAAAATAAATTGTAAGAATATATCATTTTCCCAGTTAGCCTTAACATATACCCCAACACAGGATTTAATCAAATTAGTAATATAGTCTTCATTTTTAATATTCTTTTCTGATGATTTTTCACTAATATTATAATTTGGTTTAATTCTTTTATTACTTTGAGAATTATCTGTATCTTCTTCGTTTATTTCCATAGCATCTTTATCAACACTAGGTAAGTTACTAAATGATTCAAGTATTTTGGTAACTATAGACATGTATGTCTTTATGTTCTCTTCCACATCAGTTTCATTAAATGTTTCCATATATTTACCATAACTGATAATGATTTTCTTGACGTAATCAATATTATTTCTAGATATCTCAGTCTTAGTTATCTTCTCAATGGATTGCTTAATTTCAACATGTTCATTGACAAATTCTTTAAATTTGATTGAAGATTCAACAAGTGCTTCAAATAACATTTCTTTCCCATCCCATGATCTACCAATTAAAGAATCCATAGTAATTTTCAAAATGGATTCAACATCTTTACTATTAACCGTGGCATCAATATTAGAACAAATAATAGAGATTGCTTTCCCACATGTTCTTCTCATGTTGAAATCACTAGATTTAATATTTCCAGATAATATTGTCAAAATTTCTCTAAGATATAATTTAATAGTACCAGAACCAGTGGCAGAAGCTTCACTCCATAAATTATCGTATAATTTAGCATTGGATTCATCAACATCATTGGAACCTATAAATATTAAGGGCATCAATGAAGAAGCAATGGATTCAAACTGACTTGGAGCATATTTTAACACTGACTCAATGGCATATCCAACAACTTTTTTACTATTATCTTTGGAAGGATCAAAATATTTTTCATTTAATTTCTTGGCATATTTGATGGATTTATCTAATCCACTAACTTTATTAAGATAACCAAAAGTTTGTGCATACGATAAATTAATGGCTTCGTTTCTATCTTCAAACATATTCATACAAACTTTTAAAAGTTTACCACTATAAGGCTTCATATCTAATCCAAACCTTTTAATTAACAAAATAATAACATGGGATGCAGCAACTTTAGAAGGTAAGCCAACAGATTTTTTCACAGCTTTAGAAGCGTAGTCAACCATTATCTCTATCTGAGAATTATCACACATAGTAACTAATTTATCAATTGCTTCAAAAAGAGGAGATGAGGTAACCCCATTTCTTCTATGGGAGTCAATAATATTGCTGTCAAGGTTATAATTTTTGGAGTTTAATGATAAATAATTGATAACTTGAGGTTCAATCGAGGAGAACAAAAGGGAAAAATTGTAAACCAACTGTGGTGCAAAATCTTCTAATGCATCTCCGGTATTTTTAACTAAAGCCAATAATGTAGATAAAGAAAACTTCCTAACATCTTCTGCATCACTCTCAAGACCCTTAGTTCCTAATAAGAAGGGGAGGATTATTTTCAAAGTTTCGACGGTCTTTTCCTTACTGACACCTTTACTTGAGTCAATAGATCTAGCAAGCAGTTTTGATAAAGTAGTCATAAATTTTGTACCAACTTCACGAACACTCTCTTTAATATCATCCATACTACGGAAACCCATAGTCCATAAATCTAAGATCTTGTTAGAGAATCTTTCAAGTGGCTGTGATTGAATAAGTTGAAGCAGAGCAGTCGCACTACCTTCACGAACTCTCCATTCTTTATTCCCCATACCTGTCAATGTTTCTTCTAAAATATCATCAAAATATAATGAAATAACTGTAGAAGAATCGGAAATAAGTGAGTTCCAAATATCATTCATGGCACGAGAAACCACTGAATATGGATCATATCGATATCTGTATAATACCGGAATTAACTTCTTGGCTGTCTTTTTATCTTCTAGTAGTAACTTTTCCAATGATGATTTAGACATAATAGCACTCAAACCAAACGCAACACCCTTTCTTGAGGTCCATAAAGATGAACTTTTAGCTAAGGTCATAAATTTATAAACAAGTGAAGGATCACCAACCTCGGTGGCTAAGTTCATAATATCTTTATATGTGCTAATGGATCCATCACCCGTGTTCATAGTACCTGGTTCAAAAACTTGTGTTTCACCAGAAACACTACCTGATGACAAAGTCTCAGTGCTTGATGTAAATGATTTAAGTAACCCTTTTACCATTTCTTCTTTTAAGTCTTCATTACCCAAACTATAAACCAACGAAAGACCTCTAGCGGCAGAATCTTGAATAAACTCATCATTAGAAGCTAAAAATCTCATAAAATTAAAATGAATCTCTTGGATAAATTTTTGAAGACCAGCCGTATCTCTTAAGTATTCAGTTAAAGACAATAACCATATACAAGCAGCTCTCTTTAAGGATGGTTTGGTAGATTTACAAGCCTGTAATACACTAGAAATCACAAACTTAATGTTTTCATCATTAAATTTCTTTTGTAAGTTCTCTGACGATACTCCAAATACATCAATTTGTTTAATCAAAAAATTACTGAACCAACCACCTGCTACTACTGAAAGGGCTTCACCTGCTGCAAACAAATATTCGACCTGTTTAGAAACGTGAGACTCAAAAATAACAGAATAAAGGGAATCGCTTAATGCAAACTCATTAGCATAAATTGATACATAACCCCAAACTTCCACCATCAATTCATCGTTAGTAATTTTATTCTTACATTTCTCTATAATTTGCGTTACGATGGATTTTCTCTTATCTGTTGATAGATGGGATAAGAGACCATATTTTAAGACTTGACCTAATAATTTCAATACAATTCTCTTATGGGTTGTTTCCAAAAGATGTGATATAATTCCATCGACTAAATTTTCAACTTGTTTTACTGAGAATAATGATATTTTACCTGTCAGAAACCATCTTGGTAAGATATAAGAACCAGCATATAGGGTTTGTAAAGAAAGTGTTGAAGGATCTTCTGCCCCTAGAGAAGTCAAAATGTTGGAAATATCAATACCTGTAGACTCTATACTTGAAGATATGATACCTAAAATATTACCGCAAAGTTCCAATTCAGTATCATTGGTCACGGTTATACCTTCTAAATATTGAAGTAAAGATGGTATTTTATCTTGTAAATTGATTAAAACCGTGGTGTTGGAGTAACGAAGTAATATTAAGGTTACTTCACCAAAAATAACATCTTTATATTTTGAAATTAGTCCCAATTCTGATGTGTCGGTAATTTGCAAGAATTCAATACATGTTCTCTTTAAGAAGGCAATATACCAGTCTGCTGTTATAGATGAACATATATTTGACATGAGTGAGATTGCCATCTTATCAATATCAAGTGCCTTTTCAATACGAAGAGACCAGTCTTCATCTTGTACCACAGTGGTAGTCTTTCCAAATATAGCTTCAGAAATGAGACATTGTTTGGCAAATCTTATAGCTGTACCTAAAGATGAACGAATGACTGAATTAGGGTTATCGTGAGTTGAATTTATATGATCTAGTAGAGTTGTAACAAATGATCGGAATGATGGGAGTTTTATCTCTGATATTGTAGATTCTAATACTTGCTTAGTGGGAATAATTTTATCTCCCTCGGTGGTAATAATGGATGAACGATACACTCTAAACCAATAAGGTTGCAATCCCTTTGTTGCTTCTTCAATAATATCAAATCTGTTATTACGTGATGTTCCCCAAACATTAAATAATCTAGCTTCAGAATCATCAAATTCAAAACAAGCATTAGTAAATTTTATCGAGATAAATCTAATTGACATAATTTTATCTCTAATTGCACTTTGGTCCTTTTCAGAGGTTGGGCCATCTTGTGTATCTAATTCTGAATTATCTGATAAGTTATCTTTTAATAATTTCTTCAATTTCTCCTTGGAAGATATAGGTAATTTTGACAAGTGACTGGTAATAGCTAGTAGTGCTTCTTGGATACTTGGATTAAATTCAGATAAATCACCCTTCAGCGAATCAAAAAGAAATTCAATATAGGATAAATCCTGAACCAAGTTAAAATCCTTCCTTAGGATATCACCTAAAGTCTCATATTGTAATCTTCTTTGTTGTAAAGTGGTATTGAAAGCTGGTGTTGCGGGACCCAATTGTAAACGAGGCCATCCTTCTGAATGTAAATTATTTCTAATTAAAGCTGCAATATTAATTTGAAATTCATCTTGTTCATCACCATTTATTTGTGGTAAGATACTATCATAATTGTACTTCACAACATGTCTTATAAAATTTAAACACAAGGATCTTAATTTTGTTTCAGTAGAATGTAAACCAATTGAACAAATTAAAGAAACCTTTTGTGGATTAGAAGTGGCCACAATGCTATTATTTAAAATTGTTAAGATCTTTTCTTGTAAATGGCTCTTTACAGGTGGAACACCTTTAGTCTTATCACCAATATACAAAGTGATTAAATAATTAATAAAATCTTCATCTTCATATGGAGTTTGTAATCTTTTCAAAAATTGTATAGCTTTATCAGAAAGATCCGATGAATCTGTAGACACAACAGATAAAAATTTAATTAATAATTGATCATTAGATACAAATCCATGACAAAGAAATTTAAAGATTGCATTTTTAAATTGTAAAGTTTGATCTTTAGTGAATGAAATACCAGCCATATATGTAAAAAACGAAACATCATCTTGTGAAAGACCTGGACAGGTGTAACCTCTTGGGATCAGATGTGTTGTGGGGTCAGGTCTGGCAGGAACCAATAAAAAGAATTTTGTAAATTTATCTAATAGAAATTGTAAATCATTTTCATCATTTAGATGTAAGAAATCTATAGAAGCTTGTTCTTCGGGGGTACCCTTTAAAGGTGCTTCCCAAGTTAATAAAATCTTACAAAGAATATGAAATAATCTAGCTGCAGTGGTGGTGGGAGCCATTGAGATTTTATTCATGATGAGAGGTAACAGTTGTTTCTTTTCTTCCCTTGATTGTAATCTGTCAATACCTTTTGAAGCTAATAGAAGACTATAAAGTTTAACATTTTTTAATAATGTTTCATCATGACAATTAGGTAAAATTGTATCAAGGGTAATAGCTTGTTTAATTAATGTGGCGACTGGTAATTTCACATTATTCAAAGAGGATAATCTTGATAAGATATTTTTTAACGAATTGAACACATTAGTTCTTGCAGTGTGATAAGGAGATGCTAATTTCAATAATAGAGGGGGTAAGAACACTTGTAAATTTTGTTCGAATTTTTCTGGAGTGTCAGCTAAAGCCAGTCTTAAATCCACCTTTTCGATCAATTCCAATTCTTTGGCCTCTGCAGAATTAACATTTCCTGACATGATGGCTTTACCTCTCTTTTATGGTGGTGGAGCCAGTTGTCAGTGGATGGTTAAAGGGGTACTTCCTTATTACAAGTTGTTTAAGGTCTGTTAGTGGCAAAAGTTTAAGATTCGGCGGTTAAAAAAAAAAGCTATAATTTCTTGAAATTTGATATATCACCATAATAAAAGGGAAGTGCACTGTAACCATGGCAATTGCTACAAACCACTCACTTTGTTATGCCTGCTTGAATGTTAGTAAGGTGTATTGTCACCAAATATTGAAAGTGCTTGCAATATATACTGCAAAGGGTGTTATTGAGATGCCGTTAAAAGAGAAAGCGGTTGTAAAACACTCAATTATCCAGCAAACCTATTTTTAAGATAGGTACCTTAATATTTCATATATAACATATGTATATAATATTCATGCCATAGCATACATAACCGTCACCACCTGCCGTGTTTGTGGCACCTTTCTTGTTTCTGTAAAAGCTGTAAAAGCTGCCAATTCGTCTACAGGGCAAAAAATGAAAATTGTAGTGGAAAATACAAACAAGCTGTAAATTGGAAACAACAAGAGTTTTAGTCGAGTATCCCTTTCATAAAGACCGTTAACTCACCTCATTTAGAATTGTTAGATAGCATAAAATAGGATAACATGTCTAAATCTGCTAGTTTTGTCACTGTGAGAGGTCAAGCCATCTCTTTAGAAACTCAAACAGAATCTTTACTTTCCAGATATTCCACTTTTGCTCAAACCACAAGTTCTGAACAAACTTTACAAGAAAGAAAAATTGATAATCAAATTGAAACAACTTTACATAAGAGACAAGAAATTATTGATTCATTAAATAAAATCTGTCATGAAAATCCAAATATTTCTGCTACTAAATTAACACAATTACAAAGACATAAAGAAATATTAACTATTCATTGGAAAAATTTTCAAAATATAAGATCATCAATTCAACAAGAACGTAATAGATTGAATCTTTTATTTAGTGTTAAGAATGATATTGCACAGGATAATAATAATTCAACAAATGATAATATTGGTGATGCTGATGAATATATTCAAAATGAATCAAGAAGAATTGATCAATCTCATAATATTATTGATAAATTAATTACTCAAGCATGGGAAACAAGAGATCAATTCGCTGCACAAAGTTCCACTTTACATAATGCAAATAATAGAATACTTGGTACTTTACATAGAATTCCAGGTATTAATCAAATTATTTCCAAGATCGGTACAAGAAGAAGAAAAAATGCAATTATATTGGCATCAATTACAACAATATGTATACTAATATTATTCTTTACATGGTGATTCTTTTTTACACTAAATAAAAATGTCTATTCTAAATCTAATAAGTATATGTGTATATAATAATGATGACAATATAAAGAGTAGTAATAATAAAAACTACGAAAATTGAAATAAAAAATAACAAATAAAATGGAAAATATGCATGTGAGAAAAGTTATATTTTACTCTTGTATCAAGGGGTATCGGGTAAGGTTGCTGAGTAAATTATCTCTTCTCATCATCACCTCTTGGTGTAAAATTTGGTAATGAGGAAGATACCGAAGATAATGCCATTGATTCACTATCATCAGCGAAGGATGACGCATTATCTTCCTCGAGGATGGTTGGAATACCACCATAATTTCTTTTATCTTTTAAGACAGATTTAAATGTAACGTTCTTTTGAATATGATCTTCATCAAGATCATCATCAGAATTTTGTGATTTTGTTTTTGTTCTTGTCTTTTTAAGTATACCTGTATGACTACCACCACCATTTCTTGAATCATAATCACTTTTTGAATGTTGATCTTCATCTTCATCATCATCATGATATGAAAATTCACTTAAATCTGATGTAGTTCTATTTCTAGTACGTGTAATCCAACCAGGTCTTCTCATCCATAATCTTAATAATTTTTCCTTATAGACGGTTAGAGGCCAATTGACTGGAGATTCATGACCTTGGTAAATACAAATATCATAAATTAAAGAACCAGTAATGGCACCAATAATTGGTGCTGTCATGGGGACCCAAAAATAATGTTTATGATGAATCCATAACATCTTTCTATCAAACCCTACTGCATAAAGGGCTAATCTTGGACCTAAATCACGAGCTAAATTGATGGCACAACCAGTAGTTAAACCAACTGAGGCATTTAAACTGAAAATTAAAATAAATAACATTAATGGAAACACTTCAGTGGATAAACAAGTATATGGATCAGTCATGGCAAAAATACAAGCCTGAAATACAGCTGTGGCAATATATTCAGAAACAAATTGACGACCAGATGATAAATATGCTTTAGGAAAAGTAACAAAATTGTTAGCTACTGCCTCTGTGGTACGCCATGCATCATTAGGATAAATTTCAGTAATGACTCTCTTATAAAAGATAAAACAAATCAAACCACCCGCAAATCCACCTAGTACTTGACCAGCTAAATATAATGGAACCTTCTTAGATGGGAAGCCACGAAATACCCAATTACTAATTGTTACAGAGGGGTTCAAATGAGCACCTGAAATGGCACTCCCACCAGAACAAAAATAACCCATTACGACAGCAGCAGCCCAACCCAATGGGATATCATCAAAAGTCCCTCCAGAGACAGATGACACTAAATCTTGCATTGATCTAACTACTTCTAATGTATCATCACTTACAGTCCCCTTCAATTCATTTAAAGCATTGTTGAAGTTTAATTGTTGTGTGGCACCACCTAAATTAACTTGACAACAAACTGCATCACCTAATAAGATCATTACTAAAGTACCTAGAAATTCTGCCAAAAATTCTTTGATATAAGATTGTTTTATAGAAGACCATTTATTAATTGGGTGATATGTTGATGGTAAGACTGTTGGAGTTTGTGGATTTTGATATAAAGTTTTGGGTTTAACCATTAATGGAACATTCATTGGTTCATCCATATCATCTCTTCCACTCATTGCAGCATCCATACTTTCTCTATGACTATATTTTGTATTTGTATTATTTGTACGGTTATCATCATTAATGGTATTGCTATGTGTGTGCGAACTTCTTAAATCATCATGATTCTGTATATTGTTGTTGTTGTTATTATTATTTTCATAAAAATCACCAACATTAAGAACATTAGCTGACACAGTAGGCGCTCTAGTTCTTAATCCACTTGCACCAGCTTCATTCCCCATTTTAGATTCTAACCCAGTAGTCATTGCTGTATTTGGAACCACTTCTTGAATGGCAAATGGCATTCTATTGTCTATAACGGTATATTGCGGTATATATGAAGCCGATGGTAAAGAAGAGGTTGGATTTGAAGTTGGAAACCTTTGTGGTGGAGCCTGTCTTTCATAATCATAATCATCTTCTCTATGTTCTCCACTATCTCTATTATGTGTATTACTATTATTATTGTTATTGTTATTATTGTTGGAAGATTGATTTAACTCATCGAGATCTCCTTGGATATCATTCCCGGCTAAGAAATTGTTTATAATTTCATTTTGGTTAGTCATATTCCCAGACTTAATCACTGGAAAGATATGTAAATATGGATTAACACGTATTGACGGATATGTGTATCTTCTTAATGGTGGATTCTTCCAGATGTGATCAATTTTAATATCATTATTTGTTGTTTCTTGAAACCAAATTTTTTGATTCTTGTGAAAATTGTCATCTTGAAATTTGAAACCGCGTTTTGTCATTTTTTGGTGGTGCGGCGGTAGCAGAATGCGATGAGATTGAATTTAAAACATCACACAGTGTGTTTGAGGTCGTGTTCAAGCGGTGATTGGCCCCTGTGGTCACTTGATCGGTTGTAAATTGAGTGTGGACGTAAAACAATTGGGGTTTTGAGTAGTTGTTAATTGGTGCTACTCTTCTTCTTTTTGCCTCTTTATAGGGTTTGCTTACACGAGGGAAAACGAAGAACATCTCAAAATGTTGTGAGTGCTTAAACTAGTCGACATCAAACTTCCCCCCCACCCCCAACATATTTATATATATCTTTAATTATGATTGCTGACCTGTGTTTGCTCTTTTCTTTTATCCCATTACCAAACAACAAATAAGAAAGCTCTAAGGGATTTTAAAAAGCAAAGAGAATAAATAATTGACACTGTCAAATTTTGCACAGAGAATACAAACCCAAGTTTTAACAGACACAAGGCCTCTATGTACACACATATATAACTATATATATAGACTATTTTAATTTTGTATGCAATTTACATTTCAAATAACAAGAAGATTGGTCCATTTACGTTCATTGTCGACCATGCCAACTTCTGTCAGGAAAGTTATACCCTTAATTGCTTCCATTGATGTCGGAACCACATCTTCAAGAGTCATTTTATTTGATAAATTTGGTAAAGAAGTGGCAAAACATCAAATTGAGTATTCCACTTCATTAGTGAATCAAAGAGATGTCACTCCCATAGGTGAAGAAAACAAAGATGAACCAATTTATTCATCTGTGGGGTTATTAATTAAAGAAAATGAAAATTTAGAAATCGAAGATTTACATAGAATAATGAAAAAACCATCAACTTTAAGATATCCCAAACCTGGTTGGGTTGAATGTAATCCAACGAGTTTATTAATTAATGTGTTACAATGTTTAGGTTCAACTTTATTATCTTTAACAAAGATAAATGATGATCTTATATCCAAAGAGAACAAATTTTATAGAATTGCCTCTATTGGCATCACCAATATGAGAGAAACAACAATTGTTTGGTCCAAAAAGACTTTATTACCCATCATACCCTATGGAGTTGTATGGAATGATACTAGAAATGCAAAGATCATTAATTCACTATCCAAGATAATACCCCCTAAAACTGTTAATGATATTCAAGAAAAGACTGGTTTACCTTTATTTTCCACATATTTCTCCTGCTCTAAATTAAGATGGATCTTAGACAATGAACCAAAAGTTAAAGAAGAGTACGAGTCAGGAAATTTAATGTTTGGAACTGTGGATACTTGGCTTTTAACAAATTTAACAGAAAATAATAATTTTTTAACTGATGTGACTAATGCATCAAGGACTGGATTTATGAATTTAAACACATTACAATATGATGAAGATTTACTTAAATTTTGGAATATTGATGCTACAAAGATTAATTTACCCAAGATTTTACCATCTTCTGGTCAATTTGGTAAATTTAAAATCTCAAAGACTATAAATTTACATAATTATGAATATTTCCCTAAACCATTGATTAAAGTGTTGAACGATTTTGATAAATTACAAATCCCCATTGAAGGTTGTCTAGGTGATCAAAGTGCTTCATTAGTGGGACAATTAGCATATAAGAAAGGTTCTGCTAAATGTACTTATGGTACAGGCTGTTTCTTATTATATAATGTTGGTGTTAAGAAATTAACTTCTAAGCATGGCGCAATTACCACCATTGGTTATTGGTTCCCTAATTTAGATAATGATAATGAAGACAGTGATTTAAATAAACCGCAATTTGCACTCGAGGGTTCAATAGCAGTTGCAGGGTCAGTGGTTCAATGGTTAAGAGATAATCTTCGATTGTTTCCAAGAGCACAAGATGTGGGGCCATTGGCTAATACAGTCCCAGATTCTGGTGGTGTTGTGTTTGTGCCTGCATTTAGTGGATTATTTGCTCCATATTGGGATCCGGATGCAAGGGCCACAATAATGGGGATAACACAATATACTACAGCGTCACATATTGCTCGAGCTGCGGTAGAAGGTGTTTGTTTCCAATGTAGAGCTATCTTAAAGGCAATGACATCTGATGTTTATGGTGAAAAATTAAATCCAAATATCGATTTATTAGAAGAGAATTTGGTTAATGATGTAAGCTTTGCCTATGAAAGGAAATTATTTTCTACATTATGTGTTGATGGTGGTATGTCTAGATCAGAAGAAGTTATGCAAATTCAAGCAGATATTTTAGGTCCTTGTATAAAGATTAGACGTTCACCTGTATTAGAATCGACTGCGTTAGGAGCTGCAATTGCAGCCAATATGGCAAGAAAGAATAAAGAGGAACGGTTTCTTTGGAAAGATTTTGATGATATTAAAAAGTACGTGTTTTTCAATGATCAGCCAGTGCCCACTAATAATTCAAATGGAAAGGAAGTACATGGAGGGAATGCTCGTAATTTGAAATATTTTAGAAGTCAATCCAATGATACAGACAGGAGGAAGCACTGGAAGATGTGGGAGACTGCTGTAGAAAGGTCTAAGGGATGGTTGACTGACATTGAAGGCGAACATGTTCCCGTTGTAGAGAATGGTAGATAGATTGTTATGTCTTAGGCGGCTATTTTATACAATGTAAATTTCTGTCACATCGAAAAGCAGTCCTGTGTGTAACATCCGTACCTCGCTGATTTTTTATTTCTTCACTTAGTTTTTTCAATTTTTAAAGAAAAAAAAAAAGCGACGCACAAAATTTTTATGAAAAAAAAATGAAGCGAAGCATAATCTTTGGATGAGACGTTGAGACCATCTTTTATATAAGAGACTAACTTTGTTTGAAACAGTAGATTTGAATATTCATTTGCAATATATTTTATAGTATTTACGTTTTTCATTTAAAGAACCCCGAACATAATCCATACTAAGTAATAATGGCTCCAGGTAAGAAAGTTGCTCCAGCTCCATTCGGTGCTAAGACCACCAAGTCAACTAAGGCTAAGAACCCATTAACCAACTCTACTCCAAAGAACTTTGGTATTGGTCAACACATTCAACCAACTAGAAACTTATCTAGATACGTTAAATGGCCAGAATATGTCAGATTACAAAGACAAAAGAAGATCTTAAACATGAGATTAAAGGTTCCACCAACCATTGCTCAATTCCAATACACTTTAGACAGAAACTCTGCTGCTGAAGCTTTCAAATTATTCAACAAGTACAGACCAGAAACTGCTGCTGAAAAGAAGGAAAGATTAACTAAGGAAGCCGCTGCTATTGCTGAAGGTAAGACTAGACAAGAAGCTTCCCCAAAGCCATTTGTTGTCAAGTACGGTTTAAACCATGTTGTTTCTTTAATTGAAAACAAGAAGGCTAAATTAGTTTTAATTGCTAACGATGTTGACCCAATTGAATTAGTTGTTTTCTTACCAGCTTTATGTAAGAAGATGGGTGTTCCATACGCCATCATTAAGGGTAAGGCTAGATTAGGTACTTTAGTTAACCAAAAGACCTCTGCTGTTGCTGCTTTAACTGAAGTTAGACCAGAAGATGAAGCTGAATTAGCTAAATTAGTTTCTACTGTCAACGCTAACTTTGGTGACAAATACGATGAAGTTAAGAAGCACTGGGGTGGTGGTATCATGGGTAACAAGGCTAACGCTAAAATTGCCAAGAGAGCTAAGGCTGCTGGTTCTGCTTAAGAATTTTAAATTAAATAAAAACTATTTTCTTTTAATTAATTTTCCTTTTTTGCATTACTATTCTAATACCTAACATCTTTTTTGTGAAGTGGCATTTTGTTGAAGCATTATTAAGAAAAATATTATAAATGTGGAAAAGTTATAATCTTTCAATTGGGAACAATTTTTGTTGTGCTTACTTTTATTTCTTAAGTTTAGGTTTTAATACTTGTTCATTATAGGGAGTGGTTCTTTGTTTTTATTAATTAATTGCTTTTTTGGTTGTGCTGTTATTGTTAGCAAGATTTATCTTGTGTTGAAAATTCTAGTATTATCTTAAAAGGATTTTTTAATTAGGACATTTTTACTAAGAACTATTTACTTCTTTTGACTTGAATGGGTTATTGGAATTTAAATCTTTGTTTTAAGAGTGAGACTGTATATATTGTTTCTATATAGATTATATTTTGCTTTTTCGCACTTATTTATTTACATGGCTTGATAATGTTACAGAAATGCTTTCATGTTTAATTCGTTTTTTTCTTCTCCTTATATAATTTAATCTTATTTATTCCTCCTATGTAAACTAATAAATATACTAATGATTCTTTATAGTTGCTTATCTTCTTGGAACAAAGGTCTTGTTGCAACTAAAGTAACTGGGATCACCCGGCCTCAGCGTCACGTGATGTGAGGTTCCCCCGCGCTTGGCGTTTCACCCCTTGTTTTTTTGGTGTCACTTTTAAAATAAGGCTTGCGTGTTCAAAACAGCGGTTGTTACGTGGAATCCATATATATAATTTACACAACATTTACAAACACATCCAACAGTAACGCCCACCCACTTAGCCACCCCCCAACAGCTCTTGCAACAACATCCCTCACCTTAAAACACTGGCAAATCTTGAAGTTTAAAAGTCAAACCACAATAAATTATTTTTCATTACTGGGGAAAAAAACCACACAGGGCGAGAAAAAAAAAATAGAGGGAAAAAATTGTATAATATATAAATATTGAAAATATACAAAATTTTTAATTGGAAAAGTAAATCTTTCCCTGTTTTTAAAGTGTATTTAATTTATTTAATTCCCCTTTTGGAAGTCAGTATTCTTATACAACTGTTTATAAAGATCAATTGATATTCATTTTGAATTCAGGGAACCTTGGAAGAAATAAGAAATAACTAAAAAAGCATATATATATAATTAAGGATATCCTTTTTTGAACCAAAGAATCAAATTAATAAAGAAGAAGAAGAAGAAAAAAAAAATATGTCTACTGCTGAAACTGAATTAACTAACCAAACTAGTCACGAAGAAACTCATGAAGACACTACTTCAAAACCTCCTGTTGATCCAGAAACTACTATCTTCATTGGTAATGTAGCAATTGAATCAAATGAAAATGATATTAAACAAATTTTTAACGAAGAATTCGGTAATGATTTAATAATTGATATTCCTGAAACTCCAAGACAAAGACCAAATGGGCATGTTCCACAAAGTAAGCATGCTTTAGTTAAATTCCCAACAAAGATCGATTTTGATCATATTAAAGAAAAATATGATTTGACTACTTTGAATGATAGAGAAATTCATATTAAGAAGGCAAGAACTTCTGAAGAATTACATGCTATAGCTCAAAGAAGATTTGAAAATCGCGGTGGATTCAGAGGCGGTCGTGGTGGATTCAGAGGCGGACGCGGTGGTTTTAGAGGTGGCCGTGGTGGTTTCAATTCATTTGGCCGTGGTGGTAATAGACCTAGAAGAGAAAAGATCCCATTGGATCAAATGGAAAGATCTAAAGACACCTTATACGTTAATAATGTTCCATTCTCTGTCACTAAGGATATCTTGGCTGATTTCTTTGGCACTCCAGAAGATCATATCGTCTTACCAATGAAAAAATTAAGAAATTATCGTTCTGGTAAAATTTATGAATCTGATAGATCAAATAGAGGTATTGCCTTTATCTCTTTTGAAGGTTTAGCTGATGTAGAAGATGGTATTAATAAGAAAGTGGAAGAATTTAACGGTAAGACTTTACAAGATAGAGTTATTACTGTTGATGTTGCCGTTGAGAGACCACCACAACCTGAAGAGGAACAATATGAAGAAACTACTACTGAAGCTACCGCTGAAACCGCTACTAATGATGCTTCATCTGAAGGTCAAGAAGATGCTTGAAATGAGTAAGAGTTTTAATTTTCAACTTTCTTTTACCCATGTTGTATTTACAACTTTAGTAACATTACCACTGTAAATTATATTACCAAGTTTTCGTATTAAGAAGCTAAATCTGTCAGCTATGCTAATGGTTTTACTTATTCTCTGCCAGCTTTTCTTTAATATCCTAATATGAAAAATTTACAGCTTTTGCTACTATGTTGAGTTTATCATCCACTTTTTTTCCCTTCCTTCCCTTCTACCACTATTTTTCAATATCTATTTATAATATCATAATCATATATCAATTCCCACTTACATATGTATATATATTATGAACAAATAATGATCTTACGTTAATGGAATTGCTTATTTATCATGTAGTTGGTTCTTATTTGTTTAAAATAAACAACTAATTCTTAAAAAAATTATTTTACTCGAAGAATATCTTAAATTAAAAGCTCCTTCAAAGACATCTATTCCCAAAGGAAAGGCAATGTAATGATAGCTAAGACTTATGCAGAATGGTTACCTTTACTGTTTAGTTCTATTAGAAGGGGTCCTAACTCCAAGAAATACATTTATAGAGATAATATATGGTTTATAAAGGAACATATTAAGAAAAGAGCTATTCAACGAGTAAAGTCACAACAAGCACCCTTAAAGAAAATTGATGTGTATTCTAATCAGCCTATTTCACAAGTACCTCTGACGAATTGGAAAGAATTAATTCTATGTGATATCATTAACACACAACAATTGGGTAAGAATAAAACCCTTTTTACTTTTGAGAGAACAGATACATACTATAGAGGCTTACTGATAAAGGAAGAGCATTGGGATACTGTTAAGACCTTATTATCAAACCCAATTGTAGAATGTGATTCTGTGCCCATAAAAAATGATAATACTTGCAATAAAAGACTGAAGTTATGCCCACCTTTCTCCTATAAATATATGATTAAGCTACCAATCAATTACATACCCAACACTGAAACTATAACAGGTAAGATTTCAGCATTGTCTGTATTATGGCCTGAACCCATTTACACCAACTATGTTATAGCATTGGGTATTAATTCTGATATTTTTGATGGATTAAAGACTAATAATGCAACAATTCTTCATCCAACTCATAAGGAACCTCTAAAATTAATTAGACTTGATAATACTTTTTTCGGAGCAAGTAATATTGCTTTATGTCCAAAATATCAATTGGATCAAAGACAATTGAAAGGTATTGATATAGTTACATCAATTTTACCTCAACAATTATGTGATATGAAGGAGAGAGAAACTATTTTGAATTTGGTTGTAGCTAATTATTCCCATACCAATAATGATAGCACCAAATCTATAGTTTCGTCATATAGACCCCTTATTACAATGTTTAAAAAAGATAGTGTCGGAACTATTAAGGAAACAAAGAAAGAAATACCGAATCTTAACCTCCTTATGGATATTTCCAATCATAACAAGACATTATGGGGAAAGTTTACTGACAGTAGCGTTTCTTGTCCAAGCGATATTATTAGATCTGTAATTTTATCAGATAATTACAATCGATTTCAAATTAGAGAAGAATTCATTAAACATTATATCATTTTCAATATGTTTTCCTTTGTATGGAGAATGTCTCCTAAGTTAAATGATGATTTACAGTTGACGGGAGAACGGTTTAAACCATGGATGTCATATATTTGGAATGAGTTTACAAAAATAAATAATGAACCAGTACCGTTAACTTCAAAAGGTATAACAACTGTCAAAATTGAGTTTGATAAATTTTTACAGAAATTATATTCTTATTATTTCTTAACAACTTGTGAATTAAAAGCCAACCACTCAAAATTGCCGGGCACTGATCCAAAAGCTGAAAATGAAAATACTGAGTCTTTAGTATTGTTAAGAGAAATTCTACTAAAGTGTAAGTGGTTTGAAGTATTTTATCCAAACTTAACCTCTTTTATGAGAGATAGGTTGGTATTAGAGAAACATTCAACAACCAATTGGACCCATGAATCACCCTCTACAATTTCACAAGAAGATATTGGTTTAATGGACACATTATGGCAACTAATATCTGCATTTATTGAAACAGAAAGTATAATGTATAAAGATAAATTTCCAGTGAAAAGTACCAGTTTATATCAAATAAAGAATAAAATAAATTCAGATACATGGAAAATTGTTATATTATCTAAAAAGAATATCCTCACAAAAGACATGGAAAATATTTTAAAATATTGTCTTCCTGTTCCAATCCATTTCGTGGAAACGTTTGAAAATAAGAAACCACTTGAAAAGTATATATGTGTCAAAACGAAAATGATAACTAAAGATATATTCTTCTATGTCTATTTATTAAACGGGGAGTATTCAAAAGCCAAAACCATAATAAAAGATTATGTAACTAAATACAAAGATAGAGGGTAAAATCTTCTTACATTAACCCAAACAGAAGACAAAACAAAAAGACAGTCTCTCATATACTATTTACATATTTATTTTTTCTCTTGTTAATAATACCTATTATCTATTTATATTGGATTCTATCCAATAATAATGGCTCATGATTATTTGGATTTATCCAAACCAAATTATCAATTACAGTATCAGCTACAATAAATTGTCTAATTGTCCAATTACCATCTTTATAAACTTCTGGAATTCTAGTACTTAATTTAGGGAATAATTGCTTATAGAAATCCATATGTTCCAAAACATCTTCCTTTTCAATGACAATATCATTAGTAACTTGGTTGAAGATATCATTAATATAATTTGGAACATTAAATGATAATTTTTTCTTAGTTGAGTCATTTAAATTTGATGCTCTTACAATCCACAGTAACAATGCTTGTTGAATACAATCTTTGTGAATTAAATCATCAAAACTTGTTATACCGAATGCAAATAATAAAGAATTTGCAAATTGTTGATCATTTTTAAAAATTGTCTTAAAACTTAACACTTTGTCATTAGGGATAGTTTTAATTGTGGTCTTTTGAAATCTTTGTAAAGCTTCGAGACTTTTAATATATATTTTTCTTTGAGAGTTCATATATGATTTAATGATGGAACCATGGGGGAATTGACCATTAATTTTGGAATGAGCTTTGAAAAAATCTAATTTTGATTGTAAAATTTTGGATAATTCATTAATTGCTTCCAAAGTGGATCTATAAGTTAAAGTATCTTCTGAGTTAATCTTTTGTAAGAAGGAAAAAAATGTAATTAATTCCTTTGGTAAAGGATCTTTATTTGAAATAATAAATTGAACACATTCATCATTATCACTAATATTAGACAATTTGATACCAAATTTTTGAGCTGAATGAATTAAAGTGCTATCTAATTTTAAAGTTAATCTTAAATTATCATGATTATTATTTTCTTGAATGAAACCATAACCTAATAATAATTCTTCATTTGATTTATCACCATAATTATTATATAATTCATCGTTAACATTATTTAACGATTCATTTGAAATAAAATTAATTTTATCATCCTTGAAAGTCCATTGTACTTTTTGATCATTTTGATGATTTAATAAATCTACAATTGGTAATAAAAATGCTTGCTGTATATTTGTGATATTATTTTGTGAAACAATTAATTCTGGGAATGCTCTTGAAGTAAAGATACAACTAGACCATATATATGCAATAAAACTGCTCCATTCAATATTACCTTCGTACAAGTTAGTTAAATTATTTTGAACATACTTAATAATATCTTTTTCTAGCACATTTAAATCTTCTTTATTATCAATATTTAAAATTTTTAATAAATGTTTCCATTCATTAAATAATTTAGTTAGATTTGAATTTAATATAATAAATAAATCTGTACCTTTTAATAAATTTAATTCTTGTTGTGACCAAAAATAAGGTTGATCTAATTTTAATGGTAAGATATCTAAATAAGGTTTAAAGAATTCATTACTATCTTGACTAAATTTAATTTTGCTTAAATATAATTGTGTAATTGCGTTGGGATTAAAATCTTTTTCATTTATATTAGTGTTAAAATGGTTTTCTGATAATGTTCTTGTAATTAATAAATCTTTTGAAATAGAAATAAGTGGAGTGCCCTTAACATTATCAAATTTCTTGTTTATAATGACTTTAATACCAGTCTTTTCAGATATTTGGAAGGATAAATTCTCATTAATTAAACAATGATTATCCTTAGCCCATTGAATACAAGAATCCAATTTTTTTTCAGGAGTGATAAGGGAGGCCATAATTTTCCACACTTGGTGTAGTTATTCTATTAAGGCTTGAAGCGATGTGTGAATTCTTCTGCCACTATTCAAGATATTTTGAAAGAGTTCAGATCAAAACTTGAAATTAAAAAAAAAAAAAAAAAAAAAAATTTTCACTCTACTCATCGCAATTCAAAACAAAGGCAAATACAAATACAATACGTCATAAGGTTCCAATTGTAGATTCTTAAAGAAACTTGAATCATTGAAACGATTTACGATGCCCCAACGAAGTTTAAATCGATATAAAACCAAAAAAAAAGAAAAGAAAAAGAGGGATTGCTACTTAACAAGGTAATAAGTCCTTTTAAATTCAGCCGTTTGTGGAGAATAAAGTATAAACTATTTATGCTATTAGTTGTAGTAGTACCCATTATAATTTGATGAGTAGAAACAAAAAAAAAGAAACATATTACGGGTGTGGTTTCCCTAGCAACCACCCATATTATTGGTTGTTATAGCGTGAAAGGCGGAAGCATCTATATTAAGTGTAACCGTTAGCCGTTCAGGTCTGCTGCGAATGGATCGGTTAGATTTGCACCTGGATATTTTTCTTGTTACAAGAATCTTGTAGTTTCCGTTGGATATCCGTTTCCGGAGAAATGGAGATATGGATGACTCTCTATTAGTGATATTTTAGTCGACATAGTAACAAAATCGTATATGTTGTGCAAAAGTGCACCTTGAAACGGGCCTCGAGCAGCCAAAAATGCACCCATTTCCATAACAACCATTGCCAAAACAAGGTGTAAATTCGACATCTTGAAGGCAACCGCTATTGTTCCCGGCTGCCCCACCAAAGATTGCCGCTTTTGGGAGGGGAAACAAAACAATATGGCCCCACTTGCAGATTTTTTTTTTCTTGGTGTTATAGGGAATTCCCGATTGGGAAACGAGAAGTTTCCTGTTTGGGTAATCGGTATTGTAGTGATTGCCTATTTTCAAAAATGTCCCACTAAAAATTATTATATAATATAAAAATAACTGTCGCAAACAATAGAAACTGAGAAAAAAGAATTTTCAGTTATTTTTTGTTTTCCTTCAGTTTTGAAGGGAATCCGCAGAAACAAAAGAGATCTTAACCAAAAAGAAAAGAAAAAGAAAGAAGGAAAGACTTCGGATATCAACCCTTCGTTGCGGGAACTTTCTATCCGAAATTCAATTCTTTTTGCTGTCTTTTCTTTAAGCGATGAGCATCGCAAATTTTAAACATCGGGTGCAATTCAGTCATTTGTGTTGTATTTAACTTTTCTTCTCCTTTTCTTTTTCCTCCCTTAGTTAGCAAAACTTTGAACATTATATAAGGAGATGCCCTTGATTCAAAGTTTGTTCAAAAATATTCAATTCTCATTCTTGTGAAAAACACTAAAAAACAGCAACCAACCAAGCATCAACATCTATATCCATATACATTCATAATGTCTTCCATAATTTCAAAGGAGAAGACTAATGAAAAATCATATACTTCTAATGATGATTCTGTCAGTGGAGAACATCATATAAATCATAACGCAACTACTACAATTGCTGCTGAAGAAATTGAAGATGCTTTTGAAAATAAGGAACGTATTTTCACTACCACTGACACTGAAAATCATACTGATGGGAAATCAAGTAAATTAGATTTCACTGATGATGATGAATTATATAATAAACCTGTAAGTTTAGTCATTAGAAAGACTGAATTATTAGCTGCTTCTTACAAAGAATGGTATTTACAAGTCATTTTATTAGTTTCTGCTTTTATTTGTGGTTACGGTTATGGTTTAGATGGTAATATTCGTTATATTTATACTGGTTATGCTACTTCTTCCTATGCTGAACATTCTCTTTTATCTACTATTAATGTTATTAATGCTGTCGTTAGTGCAGTTTCACAAATTATTTATGCTAGATTATGTGATGTTTATGGTAGATTAACTTTATTCATTGTTTCCGTTGTCTTATATTCAATGGGTACCATTATCCAATGTCAAGCTTATGATGTTCAAAGATATGCTGCTGGGTCCATTTTCTATAATGCTGGTTATGTCGGTGTTATTTTAATCTTGCTTTTAATCATGTCTGATTTCTCTTCTTTAAGATGGAGATTATTTTATCAATTCGTTCCAACATGGCCATTTATTATTAATACTTGGATTTCTGGTAATATTACCTCTGCTGCTGATCCAATTAATAATTGGTCTTGGGATATTGGTATGTGGGCTTTCATTTTCCCATTATCATGTCTTCCATTAGTTCTTTGTATGCTACATATGAGATGGAGAATTAGAAATAATCCAGATTGGCAAGTTTTACAAAAGGAAAAGACTTTCTTCCAAAGACATGGTCTATGGTTAACTTTAAAAGATTTGTTCTGGAAATTAGATATTATTGGTTTAGTCTTTTTGGGTTGTAGTTTAGGTTGTATTTTAGTTCCATTAACTTTAGCTGGTGGTGTTAAGACAAGTTGGAATGATTCAAGATTAATTGGTACTTTTGTCTTAGGTTGGGTTTTAATTCCAATCTTTAGTGTCTGGGAATGGAAATGGGCAAGATTCCCATTAGTTCCATATAAATTAGTTAAGGATCGTGGTGTTTGGGCTGCAATGGCTATTTCATTCTTAATTGATTTCATTTACTATATGGCTGCCGATTATCTGTACACTGTTTTAGTTGTTTCTGTCAAAGAATCTGTTGCCGCTGCTACTAGAATTAGTTCTTTATCCTCTTTTGTTTCCACTGTTGGTTCTCCAATCATTGCTTTTATCATGAGTAGATTTACTAGAATGAAACCATTCATTATTCTTGGTTGTTCTTTATGGTTCTTGGCAATGGGTCTATTATATCATTTCAGAGGTGGTGAAGGTTCTAGAAATGGTATCATTGGTGGGTTATGTGTTTGGGGTGTTGGTACTACTCTTTTCACTTATCCAGTTACCGCTTCCGTCCAAGCTGCCACTTCTCATGAAAATATGGCTACTGTTACCGCTTTGAATTATACTTTATACAGAATTGGTTCTGCTATCGGTGCTGCTGTGTCTGGTGCTATTTGGACTCAAACTTTATACAAACAATTATTGAAGGGTATGAAGGATGTTGCTTTAGCTACTGCTGCTTATTCTTCTCCATATACTTTTGTTGCTAATTATACATGGGGTACTCCAGAAAGAGAAGCTATGGTCGAAGCTTATAGATATGTTCAAAGGTTAGAAACCATTGTTGCTGTTGTCTTCTGTGCTCCATTAGTCATGTTCTCATTATGTTTAAGAGATGCTAAATTAACTGATAAGGTTGCTCATGATGATATTCCAGAAGGTGAATACGTTGACAAGAGAAGTGATGATCCAATTTGGGACTTCTTTGTTAACATCTGTAACAAAGTTAGAGGTAAGAAGGGTTCTCAAGAAAATACCCCAAAGGAAGAATCTGATTAGAATATTAAAAACAAACCTATATATAATTAATTAATATAATATACCCTAATAATAATATAATATCCTGTAAATTTTTGTTTATTAATAGTTAAGCTTTTAGTTTAATAAATTTCGTTTTAGAAACTAAAAATTCAAGGAACAATTTATATTTTGTCTAATTATTTCCATAGTCTTCTGTATCAAATCATTTCCTGATTCTTGAAGGTGCTGAAGTCGTTCAAGGTAGTTAAGTACCGTAAGCGTATTCAATAATTTTGCACGGGGAATTTCATTAAATCTGTTTATATTCTGAAGAAATCGATTCATATAGACATCATTTAGTTGTTTTAATTTTTCATTCATAGTTTGTATTTCATGAACATATAGAGAAAATTTATATTCTATATTTTCTTTTTCTTGTTTCATCAATGAGCTGTTATTTTTCAGTATTAACTGATCTACAGTATTGTATACTTCTTGGTTAATTTGAAAGGTATTCAAATATATAGATTCAATTGTAGTTTCCAAAAATTCAAGTGTTGTTACAATATCTTTGTGATCCTTTGGGCCACCTTCAAAGGGTCCTATAACACTTTCCAGATGGCTTATTCTATTTTCCAAACGGTCAAGTAATTGTGATGCCATTTCCTTCTGTTCACTCCCTTTTCACCTTTATCTTCATACGAATAATACGAAATCTGCTTGGTCCCAACTCAGAGACTATTAAGCACCGGGTTTTTTGAATAGGTACAGCTCATATAAACAGTGCATTTCATCACTAAATTGTTCGGCCGAACTTTGTTCAAAGGCTTTCTAAATCCGCAAGGCGGAAATTACACAAACCGGAATTCCGGCAATTTTCAGAAATCTGCACCCAAATTTTTGCCAAAAATCGAAATCTGACACCAAAAACAAAGACATCGAAGTTTATTCTACAAGTTGATTTAATCACTGATGTTTGATATTATATTTATATAACACAAGATTTGCCAAGAAAGTATTATTGTTGTGTCAATTTTATATACTACGATGGTTCAATTTTGATTAACTGAGAAATTTCCATGACAAAATAGGTGGCTCAAATATTTGTTTTCCTCCCATCTACAACTCTATATGTTATCGATCCCATTTTTTAATTTACTTCTCTGGTGCATATGTGTACTCCCGTTAAAGGTCCATGCCAAACATGAGAGTTTGGAACATGCCGCAGTATTGGGATGTAGTATCTATCTAGCAAAGAAAAATAATTGGGATTTTGATAATAGTGAAAATTACAGATTTTATGGTACAATATGTACTTATCCACCTGCTTTCCAATCTTTATCTATATGCATATATGAATCTGTAAATGAAAATAATCAAACATTTGAAACGACTTTATCCCAAGTACAAAAACAATGTTACTGTGCTGATGATGATAATACCATATCACTTTGTGATTATTATGATGCTTTAAATAATGGTACCAAATATATACAACCAGAACCAACAAATAATAATGAACAAAAAATTAATTTCCCTATCTCTGTGAATGAAACAACAAGAAATCAAATAATCATTGCTTATCTAACATATGGAAGAAATCTTGATGTTTCAAATCTTTATGGATACTATATTTATGCATATTTTTTATTAGTTTGCATAATTGCAACAATAGTTAATTATTGTCAATACACCGCCTTCAATAATACACTTTTCAAATATAAGATTATAAGGTTTTGGAGAGGACGTATTGTTATCCCAACTTTATTTAAACAGCATTCTGATTATTTCGTTAAGGGTAAAATTCTTGTTGGGATAATACCAACAAGATCAGAATCTTTAGTTATCTTAGGATATGTGTTACAACACATTTATTTATTAAGTGGTAACTTTGAATTTGATGGAAAACACTATTTATTTCCAACAATGAGGCTACAAAAATTGAGGTTTTTTGCTGATAGAGCTGGTATATTAGCATTTGCTAACTTCCCTTTAATAATATTATTAAGTACAAGAAATTCAATGTGTGAATATTTAACTAATGTGAAATATTCTAGTTTAATAATGTTTCATAAGTGGATTGGCAGAATGATGTTTATTGATGTTATATTACATGGTGGTTCTTATCTAATATATGCTTTAACGACAAAATCTTTTGTCTCCTCTACCAAACAAACTTATTATCAATTCGGTATACTGGCATGTTTCATCTTGGTGATAATGCTATTCTTTTCATTTGGATATTTCCGAAAATATTATTATGAAACTTTTCTTTATACTCATATTATATTGGCAATATGGTTCTTCTATTCCTGCTGGAAACATGTAGAAAAATTGGGTTGGAAAGAATGGATTTATTCAGCGATACTTATATGGATTTGTGAACGGATATTTCGACTTTGTAGAATTTTCAATTCTGGATTATTAAATGCTCACCTCCAACTTATAAATGATGATTTGGTCAAAGTTTCCATTGAGAAACCTTCCCATCCTATATTCAATAAATATCTTGACTCCAAACCGGGTCAGTACTATTTTATTTATTTCATGCATCCACTGATATGTTGGCAATCACATCCATTTTCAGTAATGAATTTTGAAAAGAAAATTATTGTTGTATTTAAGCCCAAGACAGGGGCTACTAAATTCCTTTATAAGCTGTTGAATAGAAGCCCTAATGTTGAATTGAATATAAAAGTAGGGATAGAAGGACCATATGGTACTAGTGCACCAGTACAACATAGTAGTGATATATTATTTTTAACAGGTGGTACCGGTTTACCGGGTCCATTAAGCCATATTTTGCATCTACTATCAAAACCAGATATCCATACTAACATCAATTTATACACTGTGGTGAGAGATATAAATATCTTACATGCATACAAGAATGAAATATTTCAATTACAAAATAAATCGGTAAATATTCATCTCTTCATTACAAAACCTGAATTAAGGAATTTTGGTTCAGATACATCTTCGGAACAATTGGAGTCCACACTACAGACTGCATTGTTGTCTGCAGACAAGGATCTTGATGATTTAAAAACATTTTGTACCATATACAATCATAGACCTAACATTCCAAAGATTATAGACGATATCGCTAAAGATTCCTCATCTCTATCAATTATATGCTGTGGGCCTCCAACATTTGTTGATACAACCAGAAATACCACTGCTCAGGCTATATTAAATAATAAGAATAAAGCCATAAGCTATTTCGAGGAATTTCAATGTTGGTAGAAAATCTGGTCTCAGGGTTTCTCATTGCCCACAAGAATTGTTCCAAGTGGGGGAGAAAACTGTGCGGACAATTAAGTTACTTAGATGTGTGTAGTTTATTCATAATCCCTTATACAAATATCTCAAATTAAACATCGAGACACACTTCTTCCTTCTGCTTGTTTTAAGTAAAAATTAAATAGTACCCAATTTTCTTTAATTAATTAACAGTTTCTTCATTTTACGTTAATATATTGCAAGCCAAAGTTTTCATTTGTGTGACTCATTGCTATTTTACTGAGAACCTTCAATTTGTGTCACCACCACATTTTCTTACAAATTTGCTGAATTTCAGATCTGTGGATACGCTTTAAGATGAGTAATGAAAAAAAAATGTCACAGTCCAGGTAAACTAGAAAATACTGAGATACACGAGCGAGTATGGTGTAAAAGTGGGTCAGCTCTCAAAAGTCAACATATATAAAGGTACATAAGTGCTACATAACCCTTACCTTCCAGTTTAAGCCTTTCTAGTTTTTATTGATAGAAAAATCACTAGACACTTATCCAAAGAGCAAAAGAGTATCACTTATATTGTATATATTGATAGGCATCATCTGCTTTTACCAATTATAATATTATAATGACACGCAATAAAACTTTGTCACAATCTACCCCCTTTGGTAGTAAATTCAGACAGAAGTATTACTCTCAACTCCCCAAAGACGTTATTCCAGTAAATCATGGTTCATATGGATTAACTCCAACACCCGTTTTAGAATATATGGATAAAATGAATCATGAACAAGAAGTTTATCCAGATGAATTTTATTTATTAACTGCCAAAGATAAATATATTACTCAATTGAAGACGTTAGGTGACTTTTTGAAGGTTGACTATCACAATTTAGCATTATTACCTAACGCCACTATGGCGGTTAATTGTGTCTTAAGATCAATTCCATGGGATTTTGAGAACGATAGAATCCTAATTCATTCAGTAACTTATGGTGCTTGTGCCAATAGTGTCAAATTTATTCATGACAATTTTGGTCTTAAATATGATGTTGTTAACATTCAGTACCCTATTGAGGACAAAGATATTATCGAAAAATTTGAATCCCAATTAAGCAAAGAGCACTACAAATTATGTATGTTTGATACTGTTTGTTCGATGCCTGGTACTAGATTACCATATGAACAACTAATCAAAACCTGTAAGAAATATAATACATGGACATTAATTGATGCAGCTCATAGTGTTGGTTTAGATAGTTTAAATTTCTTATCTGAACTAAAACCTGATTTTGTAACCTCTAATCTACACAAATGGTTGAGTGTCCCAAAGTCATGTGCTTTTTTGTATGTTGATCCTGTGCATCATAAAACTATTCAATCATTCCCAATTTCTTGGTCCTATGCCTTAAACTCCAAGCAAAACAATAAGGAACTCGAAGAAAATTTATTGATTGAAAAATTCTGGTTCTGTGGTACTGCCAATTATGGTTCTGCATTCTCTATTGAAAAGGCTATTAAATTCCGTAATGAAGTTTGTGGAGGTGAAGAGAATATCCACAACTATCAAAAAAGTTTACAAAAGGAAGCTATTACTTTGGTCTTGAAAGAATTTGGGCCTGGAGCTAAACTTCTTGACAATGACAATCATACTTTGAATACAATTGGTATGTTTAATATTTCATTCCCTAAAAATGAAAAGAATTCTAGATTTATTGAACATTTGACAGAATCATTTACTGATTATAGAAAGTTTAAGGCTAAATGTGAAACTAGAATGGTTGTGAAGAATAGAGCATTTGCCCCCTTTATTGCGCACAATAACGAACTTTGGGTTAGATTCAGTGTTAATATCTATAATGAACCCTCTGATTACCAAAAATCTGCCAAATTAATCAGGGAAACTATCGAAGAATGCATCGACGAAGAATTACAATTAGCCTGAAACTTAATACACTCCCTCTCTGGTTCCTATTGACTGTAATATATGATATATACTATGTGCACATTATGAACAATGATAAGAATACACCCCAGTAAAGCCTTTAGTCAACAAGTGGAGAAGATTTTGTTTTTTTTTAACTTGAATATTTCTGGGCATGCAACAATACTCCTATTAATTGTCTTTTAGTAACTTTTGGCCAATTTTTCCTATAAACATTTCAAAATTCTTAAACTTTTCAATAAATATATCATACATAAAATATTATCATAGAGAAGCTACTTCTTCTATTTAAAAATACTAACATCCATATAATTTCTTGTATACATTTAAATATGTGAAATAAAAGTACACATAGGAAGGTTAGGGCGCTCTTTTCGCATAGTTTTATGCAGCCATGAATTTAAAAAATAGGAGTAAAAGAATGAGAATACTTTTAGAGGTTGAAACATCCTTTGTGGCACTATTTTTTGGCATACTCTTTTCATACTCTTTCCCATATGAAACACCACAATTATAAACGTCTACGATAGTGTAGTCTGTCCCATTTGGATAAATTTTTTGTTGGTTTTTCCCACAATACCATCCAGTAATGTTGGGATTCTCAACATCTAAAGTGGTAAAAATAGTGGTGTTCGACTTGGTCAATGAGTTTACACCTACAAAAAACCCACATTTGTATAAGTTCGTAGGGGTAAAAGTGGTTGTATTAACTATAACCGGATCTGAAGCCATATTTGCTGTACAGTTACATAATCCGGTAACACTATTACATGGAAGGGGCATTTTTCGTTCTTTATTCAATTCCAATTGTTGGTTAGATATCCTTAAAATTTTATTTCATGATGCTTAAACTGATTCACATTTGTTCAAAAATGGAATGGAAAGATAACTGTACAAATGTTATATATATATGTAGAATGAGAGAGATTTCTCATGCACGATAGAAGCAAGAAAAAAAATCTATTCTGTGCCACCTCTGGAAGAAATTAAGGCTTTCAAACTCAGATCAGAACGAAAATGAGCTGATCGGTAATAAATCTTTGCATTCTTGACAATTTTTGGAACTTTAAAAACAATTGTGGACGTTCGGATGGACATTTTCATAATAATGTTATTATTATGTTATCATTATCAATGCAAAAAAATAGTTTTTTCCGGAATGTATGCATTAATAGTTGCGGTATTATCTTCCATGTTTTTTCCGAGTATTTAATAATAGCGATCTGACTAGAAATTATATGCATTGAGAATTACGGTGTTATTTTTTTAGACGTTGACACTAGTAATGACGTTTGTCCGAATGTCTGCTTTTAAAGATTTCTGTTAGAAAATTTTACTTATTATATAGTGTAATTTAACAGTTATTGTCCATATATATAACGTTACATTGAACATACCGTCGTTCTTTTTTCCTTTTTCATTGGTAGAATCAATTTGCTGAACTGTAATTGGTTTTGTTTGTAATAGTTCTCCCTTTTCTTTGCCCAAGCTATGTCCACATTCTTAGGGACGATATGAAGAAATATCGTGTATATTGTGCTACACATAAAGAAATATTAATGGAACTACTAATTGGCAATAGCATAAACTGTATCAATTATAAATCATTTTGAAGTGAGGTTGCGACGTTAAATAAGTATTTATAATATACGGAAAATGATTCATTATCAAGTTAATATTCGTTAGGCGACGATTAATATTTGGTTTGATTGGATTAAGTTACCCAGTAAGTTTTTTTTTTTGTCTTGAGTGTGTGGATAAAAATTAATTTTTATTATTATTATTTTCAAGTCCAACTTATTCGTATTTTTAAAAGCTGGTTATATTTTAATATGTCTAATACTTGGGCAAGAATTATATTAAATTGTGGTAATCTATGCTTTTTTTAAAATTATGGTACTACTATAATTAAGGCATTGGTAGATGATAATATCATCATCAAATCAGTTGGCCATTTTATTACGTACGTTGTTACAGATTTTTTAATTGCTCCTGTCGCTATGTTAGAGTATCT
This sequence comes from Monosporozyma siamensis, assembly GCA_003708905.3. Classification (NCBI taxonomy): domain Eukaryota; kingdom Fungi; phylum Ascomycota; class Saccharomycetes; order Saccharomycetales; family Saccharomycetaceae; genus Monosporozyma; species Monosporozyma siamensis. Next base: position 31,879 of record PPOL03000088.1, read on the forward strand.
TTTTTGTATCTGATTTCTATTCTATTCATACTGGAATTTGTGGTTCTTTTGGTGCATTATGATTTTTTTAGTTTATCCTTATAATTTGCGATTGTTGATTAAAGGTTATTCCCCTTTATCTGCAGGTAATATTATGGTTCTGTTTTGTTTTATTGCTTTATCTTCAATTTTTCTTTTTTAGCTACCATTGTCTGATTTTTGATGACATCTCCTTTTATTTTATTTGCTAGTATTATTATTATAATTCATTTGTTATACCAAACCTTTTCAAACTGTTATTCCCTGCTGATTGGTAAAGTTCCCTCGTATTTAATCTGCTCCGGTTATTATGGTTTTTTTTTGTTCCAATCCTTTTTTAACTAACGTATGGTACTATTATGATGCGTCTTTCCTTAGTTTAAGTTTTAGTTAAGAATAACTTAACTTCCTATAATGATGCTGTAATAAATGGTATGAAAGGGAAAACTATTCTAAGCGGTAAGATTATATTTAATAGTGAAAACGAATTGGTTGACAGGTCCTTAGGATACCTTCCATTAGAATCAAGAGAAATTTAAAAGTAGTAACTGTTTTCAAGTATTACGTTTAAAATGCAGATGGACCTATTCGTTATATAAAGTTGGTATTAACAATTTTGCACTTATTTATTGGAAAATTTCATCTGACACAGTTATTTCATGATATCAAATTTTTTTGATTGTAAATCAAAATTAGAAGAGAGAGGCTACTAAAAGTGTTGAACTATAAAGTACTTATATTTACAATGTACATTTAGGGGAAAAAAGTTAACCCAGTATTATGATTAAAAAATACTTCTGAGATGTGATATGAGTCCATAGACTTTTTTTTTTATGAGGCTTCTACGCCAATCCGAAAAAAGACGTACCAAGCCTCTTTGAATGCGTGATTAAAATGGAGAATATTACCTTTGCTATAACAATAACCTGTACTATTTTCTGACTATATAGGGAATATTTGGTTTTATCTTAATGTATTTGTTTCAACAAAATATCAATTAAACTAATTCAACTACTGTAATAATTTATCGGTTTATATAAATTGGGTTTATAATCAATTCTGGATCTGAAAATGCAGTTTAACTTTATCTTAAGTGCCGCGAGTAATAAAAATACTATTCTAAAACTAGATATAAGGTAAAACTATATTCTTCTATATATGGATATAAAAAGTATATAGAAGGGTGTAAAAGGACATAACAGTGAAGTTGTCGACAAAGCTAATAAGAAATATTTGTTCTCTTATTTCCTGAAAATTTGTGGTCAAAAGATCTAGAAATAAAATTATTGTGATACTTGAAAATTATTACACTACTAACATCTTTAGTTACCTTGTTTTACAGGTCTTAAAGAATCGTGTCATATTTTGTGAATTTGTGTTTCGTAAATTGGATGTATTCAACCTATCTGCTATTAATACTAATCAACATCTATCAAATTTTGTCAAAAAATAAAAGGTCCATGTGGAACAGAGAAATGTAACTCATAAATTTCGTGTGGTTAAACTCTCACCACGCACTTGAAAAGTCCGAGAATTCTGCTAGAACTTTTTCACACCTATAATTTGTTAGACTGCGCAACGTTAGTGCCCAAAAAACACTTACTCCACCTTTGATTAACAATCTTACCTGTAACATAATGTTCTAGATGCCGTAGAATAACTGAAATGATTTTTCCACCCTTTGAATGTTTCATTATTCTTATTTTGTTGTTAAACTTTTTTTGATCTAAAAAGTTGTCCAAATTTTTCCCTCAAAAACATATACCAACAGTTGAAGACAGTATACAAAAAAAGAAGTCTATTACTTGTTCCTCAGCCTTTAATCACTCACTGCAGAAGATTGTTTAGATTTCTAATGTTTTACCAAACCCATTAAAACTCAAAATATTTAAAAAGTTTTCTTTAAAGAGGGCTCAAATAATGGTATTATTTCTTATGAGAGGTTCTTTTACATAAAATGTCAAACATTGGAGAGTTAATGGAGGCCCAAATTTACAAACAGTATTCACATTCAATCTTTTTAATTCAAGTTGGGAGAAAAGGGAACATGAAGTTACTGGAAGATGATTATTCGTGAGAATTGCTTTGTAAGTTCCTCGTTTTACAGATCTGATGATTATGGAAGCTTTATGTTTTTTGGTGCGAGTTTCTTAAAATACGCCATTGAAAATGGGCCTGAGGTAATAAAAAAAACTATTATCCATCATGAGTATCTTAATTGGAGTTATTCTAAAGGAAACAGTACAAATAACTACAATTATTATTTCTGTTATTTACAGCTACAACTTTTAGGTAATTATATATTTACTACCACAGTGAAAATGAGTGAATGCAAACCACAATTTACTAATTACCTTCAATTATTTCCGCTCCCAAGAAATCTACTGGTTTACATAGTGCTATGTGTATGTGTGGTAGTAATAATTTTGTGGCCTTATCTATCAATAGGCCAAGTAATATACCCTTTAGGAATTTCCTTCTTTGGATCGATTTCTTACAGACCCAAACAAATCATGGCTAATTGTTGTAGTAATTCTGAATACACAGGCTCCACCATTTGTGTTTCTAATTATTTATTTTTCTCTCTAACCTGTTCTATTACCTTAGGATTAATTACTTCTGTCCTCACTGATTGGATTACGAAGAGAAAATATAAATTTATTTGACATATTATTTCCATATAACACATGCATGGATGTAATACGAAAAATTGTTAATATTCTTTTGAAAATCCAAATATATGGAACGTACCGATGGTTCTGCTTTTTCCTTCTTTTTTTATAATAAACAACATATTGGTAATGGAGGAAAAAATTCCCCCACTCCAACATTCCAAAATCAAAATAAATTCAGATTCAATGAAAAGTATCATTTATGTTAACGCAAACACAGTTTCTTTTACCCCTATTTTTTCAGAAAGAAACATCAAAGGAGGTGTTAAATGTGTCAAAATATTACAATTGTTAATTTATACAATATTCTACCGATAGCATCCTTATACTATGAACTTTTACACTACATAGCTCCATTGAATCAATTTTTACGTCACGGTGTAGTCTTTGTTATCTCTTAGATAAGATATGACTATATTATACCTACTTTTACTTTCCACATTTCCTCCCAGCAAGGGAAAGTTAACATATGCCAGAAACAACTCATAGTGAGTGTGTCTCTTTTCCAAACACACATCAAACAAATACATCCAAATACATCAGCATATCTACACGCTTCACAGTATTAGAACGATTTCTGTGTCGAAAAACGGTCACCCGCCTTCTTTAAATTTCCTCGAGCAGGATCTTACCTTTTTTGCCCAATTTGGAATATTTTTCAAGATGTACAAGAAAGAGCTTGCATAAAAACAATTAAGTTCCAGTCACTTGTAACAACATGTACGTGAATACATTTGTCTCCTTGCGTTCAGCTATAGGAACTCACATACATACAGCTACACAGTATCTTAACTCAAATAATGTGTATCCCAATTTCTATTCCTGAAGAACCGAAAATTGTTAACTCTTTGACTAAGCTGGTGAAATGTTGTCAAGAAGCAATTTCAAAAATGGATGAAGATGATAAAATTGATTGGGAAAGTATCGAAAGACTAATGGATGAATTATCCTCGCTTTACCAGGAAGTCAATTGTGGTGAAGACGAAAAAATCTTTTGGAAGACACCAATTGATCCATTTATCCTTTTAATTTCATGCAAAGAGATCAATGAAGACATTGTAAAGAAGTATCTTTTTGAAACTGTTGATCCAATTGAGATTACCAATTTTATATCCCAGAACTGGTTACATAGCCAATTGCTACTTACTTTGAACAATGTTCTTTTACCTCATTTGTTGAGTGGCAATGTCTTAACTCTTTGGCGTAAGAAGAGACCTGGGGTTATGCCGATAGTTTACTCTCGTGAGTTAGATAGAGTAAGAAAAATTTGGCATAAGAATATCTTACATCATGTTTTTCCAAATTCAATGGAATTATTGAATAATAATATTATGGAATTCGATACTATAACATGGGGCTCCAAAGTGTGTCAATTAGTCGATAACTGGATGCAGTATAATAGTGAAGTCAAAAGAAGACTAAAATACACATCCACCTCATTAGATTCAGATATCTATGCTAAGCTATCAAGGAAACTTTTTCTATCTGATGAAAAAAATGATACTTATTTAAATGCTAAAATGCTTATCCCGATATTATCTAAAGGTTTTGACGAATTTGTCGATTTTGATTATACCAAAGGAACGTTAGCAACATCTTTATTTGATGTTGAAAAGGGAGACAATGAGTGGCCAAAGCTGTATCTCATTTACTTGCTTAAGAATAAACAAGATCAAGAGTTGAAAAGTTTTTCAACTTTTATTAATAAATTTTCTTTAAAGGAATATTCGTCTAAATTTAGTCACTACAAGATCTTTACCGATCCTTCGGATACCCTAGAAATATTTATTAATGGACGTTTAATGCAATCCTATTTGAGGGATACGAATATTGAAAAGATGAGGGATTTTGTTGATAAAAGAAAAGCTATTACTTCACTAACAGAAACATTGGCCAAGGTGCTGGGATATAACGAAACCGTTGGATATTTTTTCGAGAAAATCAAATTTATTGAGTTACCACAAAATATTATGAGTGAGAAGGACACTACAATGTTTTAGACGAATTTCCAGGCAAATTCTATTTTGCCATAGTAAACGCGCACTATAAAAATTTCATGCGAACTTTCAGGCAAATTTTTTCCCCAGATTTAGCCAAAACGAACTTTCAGGCAAATTTTTACGAACTTTCAGGCAAATTCAATTTTTGCCCGGAAGTTCGCACGAGAACAATAGAATGTTTGAAAAACGAACTTTCAGGCAAATTCTAAAATGGGTATTTCTTGATAATGTAATCTTGATTAGGTGACCTTCCAGTATATTTGGGTTGGAAGTTATCAATGCTACGTCGAATATGGTGTTACTGTTGGTGATTTTTTGATAATATGTATTGATGTCCGGTACGTGGTTATATATTTAATTATAATATGTTAAATAGCTAATGTAATATATAATAGAAAGAAATTATATGTTAAAATATGAAGTTGCAAAATATCAATGCAGGTTTGAAATAAACCAGCCTAGCTCGTTCAGTAATGATTAGTATATCCAAATATGGTCATGGTTTAAAGTTGGGGTCGATATGTTGAAGTGTCACTATTTCTGTCCTCTATTATAGGGAAATATCTGTCACCCATATCATGTCCATGATATCTCGTCTAAATTCATCCATATGTTGTTCCCCAAGCATGATTGGTTATAATGTCTGAGTATCCCCTTTGCATCTTTATTATGTATGCTGAAGTTATGATGGTCTGTAGTGGTGTTTTTTCTTAATTTATGTTAAAAATCAATTATCATTAATAACATGGTGAATCATGCGTTTAGTTTAAAGGTATTTACGTCAATGTATTCTATAATGCTATGCCCATATCATATTGGAGTGTCCCCTTGTGATGTTGAGGTGTTGTTGAGTTATACGTATCCTAATTTTGGTTTAATGTTGTTATGTTCCTTTTCTAAAATAGGGAAGGTCATATTGCAATAATTAAGAGTTTACCATCTAAAGTAGGGGTATCATTGTAATTCCCGTGTTCGTATTAGTCTATTTCATATAGTGTCCATGTCCCATTCATGTCTGGCATGTGCTCTTTATGTCTATGAAGTGTAGTTCTTTAATTAATCTTGATTCCTTGTGCTCTTTGAAAATTTTCAGTTTTTAAAAAAAAAAAATAAAGATTTAAATGTAAACAGCCTTTATTTTGGCGTTTGGCGTTTTGACTGTCAGTTTCGTTACAAGAAGGGAAACTGTATATCCATAGTTTTACATATCCACAGTTAACGTATTTTAAGTTTATTATGTCTTCCCAAGAAATTGTTCTTCCATGTCCTGCGACTACTGATGTATCCAGCAACCATATTGAGGTAGCTGGTGAATTTGTAATTCCAGAAGTGGAGGGTGTTGTAACTATTTATCCTAAAGTTATATATTTCGTTGATGGTTACGTTTTGAAAGCTAGGAAGTCCAGAAAGTGGATCAGGGTTATTGACCTTGACAACCTAGGTACTGAATACTTTCCAAAAGGTACCGTTGATGATTTAAAGAGTAATTATGATCTCGTCGATTGGTCTTCTGTTCTTAAGTCTCACGACAAATGTGATGGAATCAGATGTTCTTCTGTAGCTCTATTTGAGTTTGCTGATACCGAAACTATCGATGTTTTTGAAACCGAACACGGTTTGCAAAGACTAACTGCAAAAATTAGAAAGAATAATGCTAAAGTTGTCTGGAAATCCATCGAAGTAGTGTCTCTTAAGTCCAAGCATTTTCAAAGAAAGTTCCTTTATCTGTGTAATTCAGATTTTGGGAATTCTTTGAAGGGGCCTGAGATGAGAAATCTTGTTATCCAAGGTGATTTACCATTTTTCTATCATAAATTAGATGCCCACTCAATTCCATTAACCAAGAAGGATTTGGATTTATTATGGTCTTTTCCTTCTAAGAAAATTGGTTATTATGATTTGTGTTCTAATTTATTCAAATTAGTTTTCTCATATGTCCAAAAGAATTGTATTACGAGAAGGCATGTTCCATCTTTAACTGGGGGATTTGAAAAGAAAGAAATTTTTCCAAAGAAACTGCAATCTGCAACCATAGATTATTACAAGACTTATGGTACTGTTATTTTATTCCTATTAGATATTTCCAAAGAGTTATCCATTTTTAATAATTTGAATTTACCATCTTCTTTTGTTTTCCCTAAGTTATCTGCTGATGTTTCCACATCTGCTAGATCTGTAGGCGCTTTTTTCTATCACATTCTGAATGATGAAGAAGGTGCTATGTCTGTGTGGGAAGGTCTTCTTAGACTAGCTTGTTTAAACTGGGCTAAGCCGGTTGATGGCACTCCTACTCCTATCAGTATGGACAACTACCGTCACTTGTTGGATTCCCTCAGACAAATAGTAATTAATTTTACGTTGTTTAATCATTGTAATGATGCCCCTGTAGTTGAAAGACTGGTTGACATTTTCATTGTTGAAGAGAAGAGAACTCAAACTTGGAAACATTTTTCAGATTTGTATCATTCTTTGATCAATGAAATTACCAACCAACCAGGCTTGGTACGTCCCTTGGGTAAATATTCACCTTTACGTGAGGTGTCGTAGTGAAAAATATTCAGCCCCGAAAACTGAGTGAAGAAGTTTTAGCCCCGCTAAGAAAATTTCCAAGAAGGTTGTAGCGAGGGAGGTTTGGGGAAAAGGTCAGGTTTCTGGCCTGAAGAGAATTGCAAAATCTTGAAGAAAATCGCAAAATCTTGAAGAGTTTCACAAAATGTTTGAAGAGAATTGCAAAATCTTGAAGAAAATCGCAAAATCTTGAAGAGTTTCACA